>JAXIVD010000949.1:10000-77500 GCA_036785275.1 Cancer borealis | reverse complement strand
TGCCATCATCTACATAATTTCTACCAATTGCAATAATAGGTGGTTACAAATATAAGAATGTAACTGGTAGTTATCGGATAAATGTTGTAATCCCACTTCTGCTAATAGATGTGGAAATAACTGGTTCTCAGTTCATTCTGCATAATCATTGCAGTGACTACCTGATAGGTATCAGTTATTGTTTTGTAGCTACTTTAAAGTACGAGTAAAAAATTATATAGGTATCCTTTTATTCCAATACTTGTCTGACTATTTATTTTCTGCTGTCTTGTAGATTCCACTTACTGCCTATCTTGCGTGGAGGCCAATGTGTATATTGATGAATGACAATATATAATATATATATATATATATATATATATATATATATATATATATATATATATATATATATATATATATATATATATATATATATATATATATATATATATATATATATATATATATATATATATATATATATATATATACATATATAGTATATATATATATATATATATATATATATATATATATATATATATATATATATATATATATATATATGTATATCTCCCAATGTCCCTTTTATCAAAAGAAACATATGTGCTTTTCTCACACCCCAAGATAAGCCACTGAAGCCCAAGCTGTTATAAGAGTGTAGCAGACGAGACTGATATGTGTAAACAGGGCTTAAGTGATCTTTATTTAGCAATCATTATGAAGGTAACCACCAACATCATTATGTTACCCCCAATGGGTATGCATATATTTAGAGTTAAACAGTTCTGCAACTCCATTTGTTTATAAAAGGCAATAATATCGAAGCTGTACTGACTTGGATATCACTTCTACTCAAGGTTCCTCTCATTCCTCTCCTTTGCTGCATCTGTGTGGTCTTGCTGGCAACCCTTCAAAGGCCTACTAGAGGTGAAGAACTCTTTATTGACGAAGAAATTACCAAGGAGAAAATAATTGACGAAAGGGAAAATGAGGTATTGTCTGTGTTACAAGTATACAAATTCACAAATGCAGGGAATGTGGACAAGCATTGTTGATCCATATGTCTTTGGAGTAATAGGATAAATAATGAATACACAATATTTGTATTCATAAATCTGTAATAATGGTAGGTGTATTATTTCATGAATTAATGAATTAGTGTGTAATTTATCCTTTGAAAAAGCACTTTAGTTGCACCAGTATCCCACAGAGTTACATGGATGGAGAAGATTCCATTCTGGAAAACTTTGATGATGTGTTAGAGGCAGAAAACATCTGCTCCAGGTATTCTCCCAAAGAAGTGTTTCACACAGTCATCAATCCTTACTTTTTCAAGATACTAGATGGTAAGTTTGTTATGTACTAATGTATTATTTCCATTTAAAGTTAAAAAAAAAAAATAATAACTCTGATAATACTGCAAGGCAGTTTCACCTGTACCATGAGTTTCACTGTGTTTTGCAGAGATGAGCATTTTTGTGGAGGCTGTGCTGTACCGTGTGGAGGCTGCCTTGTACACCCTCTTACTACATGTAGATCAATCTCCCATGTGAGTGTGTCCACGGCACTGTTGTGGTGATAACATTAGTCTTTTATTTGTTGTATCATATTTGCAAGGACACAATAATTGTCTTCTTCCATTCATCTGACAATTCTCTCTGACTCCATGTAAGGTCACATTATGAACATCCATTCTACCACTGCTTCTCCACCGTATTTTAACATTTCTGCAGTTATTCCATCAACACCAGCAGCTTTACCACATTTAAGTTTATCTATTGCTTTGTTTACTTCCTTTCTGTATATTTACACACTTTCTTCCTGCTTCCACACAAATGCTCAACGCTATTGCTTCTCTCTCTGTCGTGTGAGTCATTAAACGTTCAAAGTTACTTTTCCATACTCCTTTTACTTTCTCTTTTCCTCTAACATGCACTCCATCCTTTCCCTTAATTTTCGCATTCGAACCACCTACTCCCCTCTTTCTTAAAAACTTTTCAAATTTTTATTTTTTTTCATTAAACTTCTCACTCAGCTTTATACCACTCTTCATATACTTTCCATTTACTCTGTTTCACCAACTCCTTTACCTTCCTATTTAACAAATTATACTCAGTTCTCCTCACTCTTATTTCTTCTTCCACATTCCTTTCAATAATTTTCTTTTGTGCTCTCCTCTTCCTTTGTTATCTAGAAATGCAGTTTTTATTCTTTGCCTCATTAGCCTGCTGTCTCACTCTTTAATAGGTATTCTACTGTCATTCTCTACTATTAGCTTTGGCTTTTCACCAGATATTTTTAAAGAATGTGAATAAATTAGATGGTCAGAATGATAGTATGTAATAACAATTCTGCATTGTCTTAATTCTTTGTTGTTTGATACTATGACCAGAGGAAAGCTGACAATAGAGGAGCTGTTCCTGGAGGTTCGAACACTTATGTTTGGCACTATGAAGGAGGTGTATGATGGTGTGAGACAGGCATGGAGGGAACTGATAATTGCCTACATCCACAAGTCTTCTTTGCCCCACCTCACACTTGCTGCTCTTGCCAATGTTACGGGTAAGTAAACTGTCTTGTAATTCTTAATGATAATAAATTATGACGGTATGATACAGTTCTGTAAAGTGCATCTTATTTCTTGTTACAAAATAGATAATAGTTGTGGAGGAAACTGGTATATATTTGATTGCCATACTACTGTAAATGAAAAAAGGGTAGTATATTTCATTTCCTTGAATGCTTTGTAATTCTTATGTATGAGGTTTGAATATCATATATTTCTATTTCCAAGAGGTAATTTTCTAACTATCAGCCAAGGATATCAGCAGTGGTAATATTATTGGCATATATCATTATCGTTCATCTTGTACTCTGGTCATATTCATCCAATTTCTCTTTTAGATATCCTTTTGGAATAACTTCTTGCTTTATAATTTCATAAAGTATCACCATAGTTATTAAAAAATGTTTCTTCTTGAAAGAGCCCAGACAACAGTAATGCTTTAATATTAATAATGAATACATTGGAAGATGTTACAATTAAAACAGCAAACTTTTTTTTTTCAGAGGCCCATAATAAGGGTGAAGAAAAACTAGTGGCAAGTCTCCAAGAGATGTCAGTCATCCTCAAGGCAATAGTTTTCAACAGTTGAGTTTTAATTATGCTACAAAAATCAAACTTACTTGTAGGGAGAGCACATAGAGAAATAGTGAAGGATATTATACCTATATAAAAATTTTATTTAGTATGTGAGAGAAAGGGTTAAAAGTAGAATGAGAGATTAGAGCATGCAAGGATAGGAATAAATGGACTCTTCTATCATGACCATCTCCTTTGGGGGAGTTCTTAGGAACAAGCAACAAATATAGATGGATAGTCTCTGACAAGGTGATGAAATATGTATGACACATTGAAACTCTAAATTTTTGTCTTTACATGAATATTAATTGGACTGAAATTTCAATTAATATAATGAATAGGTATAAAACATACAAACTGAACCAAAATTTTTTAAAATGGTTAAGCTATTGAGAAAGTTGAGAAAAGCAATGCCATGAAAACTAAGAGTAGGAGGGGACAGTCTGAGTTAGAGAAGTGGGAGAGGTCAGAGTAGGGTTGGTGAGTGGTTTTGTAATGCTGGCTTCCCTTACCACCGGACCAATGTAATGCCAGCTTTTTCCTTGGGGATTATTTTTTCCTTGGTATTTCTCTCAGCAGGTAGTGAAGACAAGAGTTTAATTAAAATATTATTTATTAAATGAGGAATACTTCCATATCTATTTTTACAGGTATATATGTCATAGAGACATCCCTCCACATCCCCAACAACACAGATGATCATGAAGCTGCTCTTGCCATCAACCGGGAACTCCCCAAAGTATGTATGTGCTTCTCCAACTTATTGCCACACACACACACACACACACTATAACTAGGTTAAAGAAGAGTAAAGAAGTATATGAGGACCCAAAAGAAATGAGAGAAGTACTAAATAAGAATTTTCAGAAAGTGTTTACAACAGAAACTGGCTTTAAGAAGCCACAAGGGCAAAAGAGAAAAAATAAGATGAGGGAAATCAGGATGAATAAAAAAGATAAAGGAAATTAAGGAATTGGATGAGAGAAATCAATAGGACCAGATGGGGTATGAGGATACATTTTGAAAGAGTGTAGACGAGAAACGACTGAGCAAATTTATGATATAATCGAGTGTTATCTTAAAACAGGAAAAGAGCTGATATAATACCTATTTTTGAAAATGGAAACAAAGAAGAACCACTTAGTAATTATGGATCAGTGTTATTGAGTCTGTAAGACATGAGGTCATCAAGAAACAATGGACAGAATACTTAGAAAGACAAAGAATAATAACAGATAAACAGGTTATGTGTCACCAATTTATCAAGTTTATACTCAAAAGTGATAGATATAACATAAGAAAGGGATGGATGGGCGGATTGCATATATTTAGACTTAAAAAAGCATTCGATAAGGTTCCTCACAGAAAATTACTATGAAAGTTGGAATACATTGGAGGATTGAAAGGAACATTAAAAAAAAATTGAATTCAAGATTATCTGGAAGGAAGGGAAATGAGAAGAGTAGTAAAAGATGAGAAATCAGAATGGAAGGAAGTAAAAAGTGTAGTACCACATTGACAAGCAAATCGATTTTTAGGAGTCATTAAGTGAAAGAGTGGAGATTCAGACCCAAGTTATAATTCTACTTCTTGAGTGACAAGTTTGCTTGTATAGCTCTTTTTTTCTGAGTTTAGACAGGCAGGCACACAAAAAGATAGATAGAGACAAAACCCTTCATAGATCACGCCTAAATATTAGCTCTAAATGTTCCACAGATTGCACCAAATTTCTTGGGTACAGTGATATATAAGGTACTAAAGCAAGGCAGTGACACCAGTGCCTATGAGAAAGCCCTCACCAACCCCCTGAGATCCATCATACCACTAGTTGAGAAGGTAAGGGCATCAGCTGGACTGCATGTAATTTTGCAGGATTCTAGCATATACATTTATATTAATTTGGTTCAATTGGGACAAAGCTGTGGATGAGAATTGGTGTTTCCTGTTAGTAATGGTATTATTCCTATTAACACAATTAAACATTTTTTTCAGATGCATGCAGAATTGAAGGCAATTATTGACAGGAAAGGAGGCATTGGAGAGAGAGAGAATGAAGGGGAGGCAGAGGAGGAGGAGGAGGAGGCCATGAAAGCATTCTGGAAGGTTGCAGTGGAAGCCTCTCACCTTCATCTGGAAGAATGGCCACTGCTGGACGAGGACTTCCAACTCATCTACAGTAATGAAGAGTACTTGTCTGAGGTGCTTCTTCAGTTGATGACTACATTCTAACACACACACACATACACACTGGAAAAATAAAGTATAAGGAAAGTGTAGCTCAGTTAAAAGAAAATAAGCAAGTACTGTAATGTATTTTTTTTAAATTTTGTATTATCTGTATCTATTTACTTATTTATTTATTTTCTTGATTATCATTATTATTATTATTATTATTATTATTATATATATATATATATATATATATATATATATATATATATATATATATATATATATATATATATATATATATATATATTTTTTTTTTTGTTTTGTTTTGTTTTGTTTTTGTTTTTGTGTGTGTGTGTGTGTGTGTGTGTGTGTGTGTGTGTTGGGGATGATTTGGTGTGATAACTGAAGTTATACAGAATAGCCTTATGTGAAGAGGTTATGGTAAATAATTTTGAAATAAAATTAACCCTGTTTTTAATCTCTCAGTTAGTCTTGTCTCCTTTCACACTATAGCTTTTGTTAACCTAACAGAAAATAGACTCACATAGACACAGGTGATCTACATGAAAAGGCTCATTCCTGTGGTTCCAGCTAAGTCACCACTTCATTACTTTGGTGGTGGTTGCATGTGGTGGTTATAGGTGCCCTGTAGTTAAATTTTTGTTTCTAATGTCTCAGAAAATCTCGAGATTCACCTCAAATTGTTGAGTGGTTTCAACATACATCATGTAGTCAGGCACCCTGTTCCAGTTGTTCTGTGTCGGGAATGTTCCGCAGCATGGAAGCAACTGCCTCTCTTGCCTATGGGCTTCATATCTGGTTGGCATATTGTAAGTGAGGTCTTGCAAGAGATGTATATAAGTCTTGAACATTGAGATGTCAAGGTAAACATAGGTTTATCAACTCAACACATTTGTTTGCCTTATTCATTTAATTGATGATAGCACCTATATTATTTTCTGCCCTGGTTATGTTAATCTGGCCAAACAAGATGATCCCTGGTCAACAACTGTTCATTTGCTAATACTCATGAACTTTTTTTTCTGGATGGAAGTTGAGCACCCATCTTTTATAGTGCACTTAGGTCTTCCTGCAACTATTCACAGTATTCCCTACTTGCAATCCTTCTGAAGATCTTGGTGTCATCAGCATATACCTCACCTTACGATACCTTACGAAGTTACTGGACGCAGGTTGCTGTGACCTCTAAGTCTAGATCAGGTCCCGGTTGATATGGACTGATCAGACTTGGGTGTCTGGATCGTCCTCAGGTTCGATGTGACTAGTTGCGGTTGATAACTTGAAAGTTTCCTTGAAGTTAAATTTCACATCTTGATCGTCCCAATGTTTGTCTAGTTTAACTTCAAAGGAACGTGTATTCTTAGCCTGGACCACGCTCCTGGGAAGACTGTTCCATATGTTCACAATCCGATGCGTGAATGTTCCTTGACGTTGCCTTGTACGACATCTTGGTTTAAAGATTTTCATGCTATTGCCCCGAGTTGTGCCGTCTCTGATTTGAAAATTGATATTGACCTCAGGGGAGTATTCGCCAGTCATAATCTTATACACCTCGTATCCTCCTGTAGACCATCGTTGGTAGGTCCAGTCTCCTCAGTCTTCCCTCATAGCTCAGATTTCTTAACCCTGGCACCATTTTCGAGGCTCTACGTAGCACATTTTCCACTGATTTTACATCCTTTTTCTTTTAGGGCGACCAAACTGACTGAGCATATTCAAGATGTGGACGAACTGTTGATTTGAATAGAGTCCTGAAGGTTGGAATGTCAAGGTGTACAAAAGATCTTCAGATCATTCCTATTATCCTGTTGGCCTTATTGATCTTGTCGTGGATATGATCTTCAAAAGTAAGTTTTTCATCTGTTATGACACCAAGATCTTTTTCTCTCAGTTTGCTTGACTGGTACATTCTCCTCATTTTCCTTTTCCAAATAGTACAAGGTGTCTCTTGTTTGTTTATGAATGTTGTGAATCTTCATTATTTTACATTTTTCTGGGTGGAAGGGCATCAGCCATCTTGTGGACCAATCTTGCAGAGAGCTGTTGTGTCACTATCAGATTGAATTCCCCGGTAAATCTTTGGGTCATCTGCGAAGAGTAGCATGTTGGATCTAACACAGTTAGGCATGTCGTTGATATACATGACGAATAGCACAGGTCCAAGTATACTCCCCTGAGGTATTCCACTTAAGACATCCTTCCAGCTTGAGTAGCTGCCTTTGACATGAACTCTCTGTTTCCTTCCCTTAAGGAATGCGGTGATCCATCAGAGAGCTTTACCCTTAACACCATATGTCTCCAGTTTCGTTAGTAGTCTATGGTGTGGGACTTTGTCAAAGGCCTTCTGGAAGTCCATATATATTACATCTGTCTCTATCCCCTCTTCAATGTTTTTTGTCCAGTCATCAATGGCAATTAAGAGTTGTAATGTTGTTGATCTTCCTGGTATAAAACCATATTGTTTATCGGAGAACAAGTGATTGGTGGACATGTGGTACATGAGGTGGTCTCTTACAATGGACTCCATGACCTTGCATGTAATACAAGTAAGACTGACAGGGCGGTAATTGCATGTTTCAGATTTATCCCCTCTCTTGTAGATGGCGCTCACATTAGCCGTCTTCCAGTCCACTGGTAGCTGTCCTTCTCTAACTGATGCCTCAAATAAGTCTGCCAAAGTTTCACCTATAACATCTTTAAGTTCTCTCAGTACTCTTGCTGTTATCCCATCAGGCCCTGGTGATTTGTCAATTTTTAATTTGTCTAGTTTTTGGAGTATCATTTCCTTGGTGATATTGAAGTCTTGGAGAGGATTGTCATCCGGTTCCCTAGTGAACACTTCTGCAAAGAATTCTAATAGAACTTCTGGTTTGTCATTGAGTTTTCTTTTCACGTAGCTCCAGAATTTCTTAGGCCTCTCCTTGGATTGTCTGGCTCATAGACTACACTATACTTGACTGGACACTCGAAATCTGACCTTTTGCAAACCGGTCCTACAGTAGATTTTTAGAAAAATCAAATAAAATACTTAGAAATAAGATAGGAACCTCAAATAAAAAGCAAACACTTCAGAGTGATGTAGAGAATATGTTTATGAGCAACAAAAACAAATTAGTCAACGTACGTCATCAGTGGGCGACAATTATTAAATCCTAAGAAACCAAGAAAAACACAATTTGCAATAATTTCCAGGAATATTTGAATTTCAATCTGAAAACACTTACATGCATAGCCCATGTAGTCTATATTAATATGCAATACCATAGAATACACCATACGTGACTGTGCACTCGAAATCGGGTCTTTCGCAAATGTGTCCTGAGGCGATTTTTTGTTTGTTTTATTTAAATAAAATACTTAAAATCATCATAGAAACCTCAAACAAAAAGCAAACACCTCAGAGTGATGTGAAGAATATGTTTATGAGCAACAAAAACAAATTAGTCAACATACGTCATCGGTGGGCGACAATTATTAAATCCTGACACCAATAAAAAACACCAAATTTGCAATAATTTCCAGGAATATTAGAATTTCAATCTGAAAACACTTACATGCATAGCCCATGTAGTTTATATTAATATGCAATACCATAGAATACACCATACGTGACTGTGCACTCGAAATCGGGTCTTTCGTAAATGTGTCCTGAGGCGATTTTTTGTTTGTTTTATTTGAATAAAATACTTAAAATCATCATAGAAACCTCAAACAAAAAGCAAACAACTCAGAGTGATGTGAAGTATATGTTTATGAGCAACAAAAACAAATTAGTCAACATACGTCATCAGTGGGCGATAATTATTAAATCCTAAGACACCAATAAAAACACCATATTTGCAATAATTTCCAGGAATATTGAAATTTTAAACTGAAAACGCATACATACATAGTCAATGTAGTCCATACTAATATACATGCATGCTTGAAATAAGAATTGAAACTATTTCCAAATATTCTGTTTGTTTTCTACGTTTTCACTGAGCATGGCAGGATACACAACACCTTAGTGTTGAGAGTAATTGTAAAATATAACCAAAACTTGAACACAACACCCTAAGTCACTCGTAATCAATTCACTCATACTCATACTTCACTCATACTTTCATATACCCATAAATAACATTAAGAAGAAAAAATTTAACATTCCTAATCAACTTACGATGTTTGCTGAGTGTCATTGAGAGAGCGTTTCTCAGAGACTGTGTAAAATAACTCCATTGTAATTCCTTATTGGTGATGGTCTCTAGTCAGCTTGTTGGTTTCATTGCCTCCTCCTTCTCTTCTATCTAGCAATGTTCTTTCCAATGATCTTATCACCATACATCACTTTCCCGGCGTACGTACTTTTCCTTTTATCCTGCCATGCTCAGTGAAAACGTAGAAAACAAACAAAATATTTGGAAATAGTTTCAAATCTTATTTCAAGCATGATTCAGAGTATACAATAGAAGCTGATGAAGCTACGGTCACACTAGGTTTTGCTAACGCTAGCCTGGCTTCCGTTTTTTCTGGATTTACAGCGATACGACTACCAGTCTGGTCACACACGTAGAAGAACTAACCTTGTGGAATCAGCTGACCATAACAACAACACAAGCGTTATGGAGGAAGCACTTCTCTTCTTCTTCTTCTGCTCATGAACATTTTCCATGAGACTTATAATAGCGTCATGGGACCAATGAATTGAACTATTTATGTTGTTGACCTTTGTAAAGGATTGTTTTGGTCTTCTTCTTCTTGTGACCTCTTTCGCCTTTTGCCTTTCGCGCCACGAATTGTTATGAAAAATTCATTCCCAAGCCGATATAACGATTATATGACATTTGATCACAATCAAATCATATTCAGGAATGGTTATTTCACAATATGTGATGTTTTATTTCAGAAATTATTGCGAATTTGCCAGATTTTTTTGCTATAAACAATATGCTTTATACACAACTCCCACACGATTTTTCACTTAAACTTGTAATCTTTATGTTAATTTCCTATTTGCAAAAGTTGTAAAATCATTTTTTATGTTCAGCCATGGTTCAGCAATCATTACTGATTGTAAAGACATGAAATACAATGTCTTAAGTAGAATATGAACTGATAATATGAAGTATTATCTGTCATCACTCATAGCAGCGGAATCTATAGGACCGAAATGTAATATCGTCTGTCAGCGATTGTCGCGAGTGTCCAGTCAAGTATGGTGTAGTCTATGTCTGGCTATATCCCTTTCTTCATTTTTTCTGAAGCTTTTTTGTCATCGCCCTTACTTTATTCCTCCATTTCTTGAATTCTCTAAGTTTCTCTGGGTTTTCGTCTCCATGTATCTACTCCAGCTTCTGTTTTTCTTTCTTGGTGCTATCCTGGTTTTATTGTCCAGTTTGGTGATATAGACCTTCTTTGGAATTATTGACAGTGTGGGTCCTGCTTGGTATGCATAATCTCTCACTCTCTTTAATTTTGTTTTTAATTGCTTTCCTCTTCTCTTTAATATCTGTTAGTTCCTTAACTTCTTCTATCCAGCACTCAGTGAACTCTTCTTTCATCCTAAGGTAATCCCCTTTGTCGTATAAGAAAAGCCTTCTCTTTGTCATGCATTTACCACATAACAGTTGTAGTAAAAAACCAGCATGCTGTGGTCACTTTTGCCGAGCGGTGCTTGGGTCTCCACAGTGTTAACCATTCCTTCCTCGTTGGTCAGCACCAAATCTAAAAGGTTTGGATTGTTAGAACCTCTACCTCTAGTTGGTTCCTGACATGTTGGTACATGAAAGAGTCCCTTAGGGTTTCCACCAAAAAAAATTCCTCACTCTCCTCCACCATTCCGGGCGTTGTCCAGCTCTCCCAGTTAATCTTTGGATATTTGTAGTCCCCTATTAAAAGAATGCGAGTGGCATCAAAATTTGAGACCTTTTTATGCAGTTCACGGAGCTTTAAATTGTTAACTTGTAAGCTGTTTGGACTTCTTTAAATGCAACCCAGTAATAGTTAATCATGTCCCTTTAACTTTATAGTAACAAATAGTGTTTCTTCACAATTTGCTGAGTTTAATTTCCACTGCCTTAATGCCAAAAGTGCTATAGATGACAATTCCTCTTCCCTTATCATTATCGATATTCGTAAACATATTAAATCCATTTAAGCGGATTTCTCTCTCCGTTAGATTGTATCTCATGTTCTTTGGCTTTATTTCGTTAATTAGAATTATGTCTGGCTTCTCTTCTGAGCTCAGACATTTTATTTGACAAAACATTTGCATTTGTGTACACAGCATCTTAATTTCTGATTTTGGGTATTTTGACCACTCGTCTTCTTCCCATAGGGATAGCTCACTGTCATGTTTCATAGAATTAGGCTGATCATTTATGGAAAGAACAAATAATAACGGTTTCAGGACAGAACCGGAATTTAATAATCGTCATTATCACATGACATAAAAATAAAAATAAATCACATGGATCCAGGTTATCCTCGGACACAACATGCCTCGTTACTCGTTAGTCTGTATCAGTCTCCCCTGCTTAAGTGCTTCACTCTATATTACCTGCAAAAGATGCTTTCATGTATACTAAAGTTCCTCTTCCAACGCGAAACCAGATTCTAGCCAAATGTGAAAGGTCTGGCAAGTCTTATGGCCTCCCACCCGAAAGGTGATAATCTTCCGTCTGTACTCTGTAGTGACTGACTGTACTGTCGCCGCGCGAAGATAAACTTTAGTAACGAAATGCACGCCAGTTTATCCTTGCAGATACAAACAATCAAACACTGAAACATATACACTCAGTTTATAAACTGACTGTACATGCCTCTTCAGTGGCACATATCAATCAGTAGTTATGTTAAAATTTGTTATATTTGACGCCTGGCGACATACGTGCAGTGGCGACTATAATTTTGTTGACGGTAGAAATAATAATAATGATAATAATGATAATAATAATAGAAATAACAATAACAACAATGATAATTATAATAATAATAATGATAAAATTGATAATGATAATAATAATAATGATAATATTACTAATAATAATGGTAATAATACTAGTTTAAATGCGGCGCCACACGCGTGCGCAGAGTCACCTTCACCCCGGCGCCTCTACTACCGAGTACCGACATGGCGAGATACTCTTTGCCTTCACCCACACTTATCTAATTATTTACCTCCCGCCGCCTCTGCGGTCTATATACGGAACTTCAGGTGCTTTCTCAGGACAGAAGGAATACATATCTTCAATCCAATTATGCTGAAACGTGGCTGAGCAAGGTATGTGATTTATTATTTAATTTTATAACTAGACTTCCGACCCATTGTGGTAGTAGTGTGAAGGAAGAGTGACGGGGCCATCACAGCCACGCGGGGCTGTACTAACACTGTTACAGCCTCTGGGGCCTCATTCTAATACAGGAACTACTTTTCTGGAGTGGACACAAGTGTGGGTATAAAGCAGGTTAGTGTTAAATGAAAGACATGGGAAGCTAGGAGAAGAGAGCGTGGAAGGCGAGGAGGTGACAGCGGGGTGGAAGGAGTAGGGTGAGTCAGTGGCTGGGTGGTGGTGAGGTGGAGAGGCTGTCAATCCCCTCACCTTCCGCCCTGCATGCACACCTTGGGCGTTATGATGAACCTCATCGGATGTGTCTGCGTCATAATGGACTTGATCAGCCACGAGGATAAAGTTAATGACCAAGGTCATTGTCCCTAATGGTGGTGTAGGGAAGGTGAACGTGGGCCAGCTGGACCTCCCAGGGGGTGTCAGTGTATTTAAGGCCATGAATGTGTTGGGTTGCATAGGACTGTGGCAGGGAGGGAGAGAGACGTCACAGTACTCTGGGGACGTGGGTGGATGTGAGTTATACTCTTGGCAAAGTTTCAATGCAGAATGCGAGGCGAAAAAAATATATATATATAATTGTAGTGGTGGCAGACATTGAGTATCACATGATAATGCTAATAGGGCATTAGTTTGAAATAATTTGGTAGGGATGAATGGTCACAAGGTTAGTATGCTTTGTCTTAGTTATTCATTGTTACATAATTTTTTTTCTTAGCTCCACCCAAGATGGATGCAGCCTTACCATTGCCTCACATTCCTTGGTGTTGATTTGCAAATACCTTTATTTTAAGGTGTTCAGTATACCTTCAGTGATACACTATATATGACGCTTAAAAAATATTTGGACATCAAGTATATTGCTCATATTGAAAAATAAGATGTTCATTTAGATATATATTTAGAATTTTGTCGTGATTTTATTGGAAATTTCTAATAATTCTTAGAGAATACTACCTCATGGACAGTTATATTTGTGTTAGAAACTTATTTTTTATTTTTTTTAATTGTGCCTGTTGCAGATGATACATTGGCAGTATATGGATTGAAACTTAGTCAACTTTTTCAGTTATATACCACAGGATGTTTTTACTATTTTCGAATCTCACATTTGTTACATATGTAAATTGTGTAAATTACTCACATACCAGTATTACAGCCAGAACAGTGGAACAGTATGCATAATTATTTATCCCATATAACTCGCAAGCTCCCGTTACTTCAATTCCTATAGTTTAATAATAATTAGTAATTATGGAATATTTTGCAAGTTCCTTTGCACGTTAGGCCTTGATGGAATGAAGGTTGGAAGATTAGGATTTGAACATTGGAGTTGAATTATTGAATAAATGTCTAGTGTCAGTAGAATTGATGACAAAGTAAGTAAATCTTAGGAATAGGGCTCCTATGCTAAGCTGATCCTAATGGTTCTTTGGTTATCCCTCTGGTCATTCCTTTGAGGAGGTTCTCAGGAACATGCATCAAAGTATATGGATAGAGCGCTGTTTGCTCTTTATGAAGGGCAGCATCAGTACAATCATCAATGTTGAAATTTTCCATTACCAATTTGAATCCTAAGGTTAATTTGTCTTATAAAGTATATTCTTGATATATGTTTTAAAATAAATAATACCGGAGCAAGATTGTCAGCATTTTATAAAGAAACTTCAAAACCCCATTATGAATTAAGAAAAGATATTATTCACATCACTTTTTATATAATTTTAGAAAATTTAAATTCTTGTTTCATCAGAAGCCTTTTTCATGTATCCATTTTCCATTTTGAAGAAATGTGGTTTATTACCAATGTTGGTTCTTAATGTAACTCATATTGTGATATTCACTGACAATTGAAGGTTCTTCATAATACACTGTGTTAACAGATGATGTCCAAAAGGTAGGATGTCGAACCGACAGTGGTCATCCTCTCAACGGCCACCTCTCAACCCACTGGCGGCCGGGCAACACTCCAACATGATGAAGGGTGCCGACTCATCATCCCCTACTGCTGCAAAGTCCCCCACTGCTATCGCACAACAAACTCTCTGCAAGCGACACAGTCCAGACAACCCAGGCCTTGCTGAGAGTGAAAATGCACCTCTCTCCTTGCACAACAAGCGACAGCGAACCAAGAGTGGCTCAGACCCAATAGAGCCCCTAGTTTCATCATGTCAGGACAGTGCCATACCTACCCCGGACTGCAGCAGTGTCAAGGGGGAGTCGATGCCGCTGTGTGAACACAACATTAGAACTTCTAGGTTAGAAACGGGACAGGAGGCTGCAGCTCCAAACACAGAACCCTCCTGCTCCTGTACAAAGAGGGAGAGTTGCAGCAGCAGTAGTAGTGGTGGTAGTAGTAGTGGTAGTAGTGATAGTGTAAGTAACTTAATAAGTGGGGAGAACCTGAGAACTGATGGTACATTAGAGTGCAGAAATGAAGGTGGATTGACGGGAGAGAACAGTGTTGAATTGTACCCAGGTCACCAACCATTAGCCAATGGAGAGGGGAGTGGTGGTCTGTCACCACATTGTGCTGCCACTCTGGAATATGTCACTCAACTGCCTGAAGGGTGTTCTGGAGGAGGAGCAGATCCCTCAGTCCTAGAACCCTCTAACTTAAGTAGTGCCTGTGTGCCAGATGAGGATTTGGAGGATGATGATAACTACCTTGATTCATCTGAGGAAGAATTGGAGGATGAACTCACATTGACAAACAATGAGGATGATGAAAGTTGTGGAGAGGGTAAGTACTGTTTACTCCAGTCTTGTTATTCCTCCTTTGCTGCCAAAATTTGATCCCAGGTCTTTTGACGACATACTCAGCTTTTCTAAAAATTCCCTAAAAGTAGCTACTTCAAAAAACTTTTAAATCTGCATGCCATAACAAACCAAATCCTGATGCTTACCTGTGTGGCTGGTGGTCATTAGGTCTCTGTTAACAGGGTGTGATTCACAACTGCTTGGGCATCAGATAGTTCTGTGATACAGTGTTTGGCTCAGTCAAAAGGTTGTAATTTCAATCCTGGCAATAGCCTTGTGATATTTTCTTTACTACGAAGGGAGAGGTGGGCAGGGAGAGAACCTTGTACTATTCTATCCTGTTTTCCTACACGTAGTGTACTAGTAATAGTATGTAGTCCCGCAAATAGCCTAGTTATAGACCAAAAGATCTTCTGGTGACTTCTTATGTAAGGTATCATGTATTACCTTACTTTTACTTTTATTGTTTTACCAGTGGATCATACATGCTGATAGCCCTTCAATTAATTATAATTACACAAATATTTATTTACTTTATAAACAAACATTTGATTGCACAAATATTTTAATGATTTTTAATAACAAATTTATGTTTTAATTATTTTTATTTATTAATTTGTTAAGTACATATTTACTGACAGTACTATTGTGAGAGGTGGAAGATTGAGACGAAGGCCAGGGATGGGCCGAATGGACGGTGTGAATAGAGCATTGACTGAAAGAGGAATGTCTGTGGAGAAAGAAAGGATGATTGTGCTTGATAGAGGTGAGTGGAGAGCAATGGTGAATGCATAAATAGTGATGCAGCTTTGGTGACCCTTGGAGGAGGTTATTGTGCATCTTCTGTGACCCTTGGATTAGATGAGATGCAGAAAGGGATAGAGTCTGCATCACATATGAAGTGGCAGGAGTAAACCAACCAGGGCCCTCGTCCCCATTTGCGTGACTGACCTGATACTGTGTTGAGCAGGGTGCCTTCTTTTCACTCGAGGGGCTGAAAGGCTAAGTGATAGTAGTGTATGTGTATATATGCATAGGTGTGTGGGTGTGGGTGTGCCTTTTCTTGGGTTACCCTATTTAGAGAAATGTCAGCCTAATATATAGATAAATAGACTATTGCATTATTATTATTTTTATGGATTTTATTTAGACCTTGCATGTTTAGCACTTTTGTGGTGTGGTATAGACAATTTTTGTTACCATAGCAAGTGTTTTATGATGGTTTGGACACATGGAGAGAATAGATGAGTAACCATTGATGAAGAAGATTAATAGGTCTACAAGAGGTGTGAGGTTGGAATAGGTGGGCAGAATTCAGAGCGTGTTAGATGCAAGAGGGTTGTCTATGGAGCAAGGAAGAATGCTTGTGCAGGATAATAGAGTTGAATGGAGAGTAGTTGTGATACAGCCTTGAAAGGAAGTTGTACCGCATCTGTTCTGACCAACTTATGAGGTAAAGTGTAGGGAAGGGAATGGCTCTAAATAGAATATAATGGTTAATTGTAATTTCCATCACCAAAGTTTGTATAATTGTTAAGCATGTATATAATTGAATACTTGTGCCAACAGATGACCAGAGTGTGATCAGTTCAGTGACCGTTGGATCAACCTGCTCCCTCCGGTCAGTGGCCAGTGAAGCGCTGAGCACCATCTTCATCAATGAGCATGGGGTGGCAGCCAATGAGGATGGTAAGGCTTAGTAGGGTTGTTGGTGGCCCCTACAATGGACAGGATTATGCTGTCTTCTTTCTTTCATACCCTCTGGAAATGTTCAACAGTGGGCATATTGTTGAAAACTTTCATCTTCTCAATGGCTTATAGTTGATGGAATTACTTAGCTTAGTCTTGCTTATCAATCCTAAATTATCATGATAACATCCTATTTATCAATTACTCAATTAATTATTTCTATATTGTGTTGCTTTGCAGGATCATTATTGTATGCAGAAATACCTGCGCCTTCCCCACTGCCATCCTTTGCTCCTAGTCTGTTTTCTCACGTGCCGCCTTCAATCAATTTTTGCCAATATAATGAGAAGACTGTAGACCTCCCAGATATAATTGGAAGGTTGCTCAAGTGGAGGTTTACCAATATTACTCCTCTTATTGTTAGAAAAACTGTTACCAATTCAGGATTCAAGATAACAAAAAGTAAGTGGCTTGTATGAGGATGAGAAATTTTCTGATCCAAATGTCCATGTTGGCAGGAGAATACTGTTCATTAAACCTCTCTTTACCTCCATGGGTATATATATATATATATATATATATATATATATATATATATATATATATATATATATATATATATATATATATATGTATATATTCCTTTTATAACCCTTACAAGTGATTCTAAGCCTTTCACACCTCTCTCTCTCTCTTATTTCTCCTTCCATCCATCTCCATGTTTGCGTAGCATTGTTCCCAATTATTTAAACTCTTTCACTACCTCCATTTTCTCTTCTAGAATTACCTCTCACCTTCCTACTCCTTGTAAAGTCAACCACCTCTACTTCTTTTCTTTCTAAGACCATCACCTTACTTTTCCCAGCATTGACTTTTAGCTTCCTTCTCGTACATACACTGTAAAATTCATCCACCACTCTCTGATTTAACCTAAATTATATGCCTCATTGTCATTACCATCATTATTTATCTTTTCAGATAAATTTTCAACATCTATTGAAGGAAATATGTTTATAGAGACAATAGGTTTTGTAATGCAATATCCTAAGCATGTATAACAATTCTTGTTCTGCATTTCAGAAACTTTGCAGTGGTGTGGTACATGGGGGAAGCACATGAAGTCTCCTTGTTTCAAGTCAGTGCGGGAATTTCAAAAGATAAACCATTTCCCAGGAACTTTTCAGATTGGCCGCAAAGATAAGCTTTGGAAAAACTTTCTGCGCCTTCAAACAAAATTTGGGAAAGAAGAGTGAGCTTCTTTTTTTTCACAATAATGGAAATATTTGCATATCTAAGTACTCATGTAATATTTATAATCTATTTCACTTTGACCAAAATGGCTTCCTTTTCTCATTTTAACAGGTTTGGTTTTATTCCAAAGACATTTGTTCTCCCAGGAGACATGAAAGCCTTAAAAGCCACCTTTGATAAGGAGGGTGTTAAGAAGAAGTGGATTGTGAAACCTCCAGCTTCAGCCAGAGGAACTGGGATACAGGTCAGCTGAAACTTGGATGTGGTGATGGATGCTGTATTGTGTTGGGGTGCTGATATGGGATTTATTTCCATAGTATCATTATCATAATTAGAGTATTATTCAATGCATGAGGTTGCAAGATTGATGTTAATTCATGGGAGAACTGTGTGCTGAAATTATTTAAGGAGGAAGAGAGAACATTGGCGTGTTCAAGGATGAAGGGAAGGAATTTCAGAGAACAGCCATCAAAAGAGACAAATGGATGGAGCTACAGGCATAAGTAGTCACATATACAACTAATGTTTTTTGTATCATAATGCATTAGTTTTTCATGGCACTATTTGAAATTTTGTTTTTTCTTTGCAGGTTATTCATAAGTGGCCACAAGTGCCTACTGATTCACCACTAGTTGTTCAGAGATACATCAGCCGCCCTTACCTCATCAATGATACCAAGTTTGATATGCGCATATATGTTCTTGTCACTTCCTTCCATCCACTCAGAATATATCTCTCCCAAGATGGACTTGTTAGATTCGCTTCAGGTAATGTGGCAAAACTCAATTTCATCAATTCCAGTTTTAATTTAATGATATAAATGATCTATTTATGTATTTTTCATATAATAAAGTGAAAATGTGTAGTATGACACATCAATGCATCATGCAAGCTAGAGTTGGACAATATGGTTTTATATATATTAATGGTGACATACAACGGACTAAATACAGTAAGAATAAGATAAAAGGCAGTTCTGTTGGTGTTCGGGCACTATTGTAATTGTGTTATTTTTTGGTATTGACTGATGGAATTAATTGGTTGTTGTGTCTGTGATTGTGCAGTTCAGTACAACAATGCATCCACCAGCTTGACAGACCGGTACATGCACCTCACTAACTACAGTGTCAACAAGTCCTCCTCATCCTACACCCACAATGTTGATGCTGGCCAGTGTCAGGGCCATAAGTGGACCCTTAAATCACTTTGGGGGTACCTCAAGGTGAGTACTTAAGACTAGGTGTTCTTAATCTAAGTTTTTTTTATTTTATTTATTTTTTTATTTTTTATCAGTAACTCACTCACACTCATAGACATCACATCAATACTTTATTTTTTATTTTTCATATGCTTTCCTTACTGATGGTTGTTAGGCAAATTTAGGAAATCATTGGCAATGGTGATCTTTTCAAGAACACAGAAAGTAGATGATTGACTCAACCATTCTATTCCACTCCATTTGCAGTATTATTTCACTGATTTGAACACACACACACACACACACACACACACACACACACACACACACACACACATACACACATACACATACACATACACATACACACACACACACACACATACACACACACACACACACACACACACACACACACACACACACACACACACACACATTGAGTGTAGTAGGTAAGGTGTATGATGAATGCACTGATCTTTTAATATTTGTCATTAGTGTGTATTCAACATGAGACAGGAGAGTCGTAAACAATAAACCACAAGAAAGTTTCCCTGATGACAAGAAATTCTACCAAAGCCAATGAACAACAGGTGCCTAATAGCTGATGAGACAGCATTAACCCAGGCCAGCATCAATCCAAGCCACATTATTAATTGGAATAAATGTGTTTATCACAGAGATGCTAAGCTATCTATCTATATATGAAGCTAATATTCCCCCCATCAAAAGGGGTAGCCAACACAAGGCATATAAGGTTTGGGGAGACATTAATCTCCTCTCTCCCTCTACACCCTGTCTTTTTGTAGAAGAATAACAGGGGCTTCCCAGACGCCTTGCTCCATCCTTTTTGGTCATCTTTAACGACCTGCAAGAAATATATTGGTGGTTTTCTTGCAAACCCCACGACAAGGCTATAATAGAAATATTAATACTCAACTCTAACCCTCATGGTTGCCCAGATAGCATGTCATATCCTTTAGAACATAGTTGAAATATGCAGTCATTTTAAGATCACTAGATTCAGAGATGGTGGCCAGAGAAGAAAATATTATTTAAAATGTGTTTTTCACATTGTAGTTATATAACTGGTCGTCATTTATATCTTGCCCTTAAACATACAAGTCTGGTATAATTTCACATGATGATCTGTATGATTTTTGTATGGAAAGTTTCTTTTGAACTGTTTCAGGCACAGGGTGTAGACACATCAGTCCTGTGGAGCAGAGTGGCAGACCTTGTGATCAAAACAATCATCAGTGGGGAACATGATATAGTTGTGCGATCACGGAAAAATGTGCGATCCAGGTAATGTTCTTTCCACAGGTATACCCCACTTTTGATATACATATAGCTCCTGTTTCTAGGTGGGTTGCTTTCTCTGCATTTTTTGTAGGAATACAGCATTTACCTGAACACAAACCGGTGAAAGAGAACGATATTTGTAAGCAATATCTGTACCAATATTGTGTCTTTTCTTGGGACATGAGGTACAGTATATCTTGGCGAATAAGACTACACTTAAATCATTAAAGAAACTTGCTTATATTTATATATATGAGTCTTGTTTATAGTTAGCTTTTAGGCTCATTAATTTGATATGACCACATTAACCATTGAGTGTTTACATCTTACAGATACTCTTGCCATGAGTTGTTTGGGTTTGATGTGATAATTGATGAGCGGCTACGACCGTGGCTCCTCGAAGTCAACATTTCCCCCTCCCTGCACTCTGCCTCACCTCTGGACCACTCTGTCAAGGGGCCACTTATTGCTGACCTTCTCAACATGGTAACTTTCCATGTTCCTGATAAGCTGAGTCAACAACAGCAGGTGTGTGTGCAAGTCTTGTGTGGCACTTTCTCTTACCTTCATCCTACTTACAGTTTTCTGTGAAGGTTAACTGGAGTTGGAGACTAGAAAGGAACAACCAGAAATGAACACTGAATTTTCTGTTAAGAAAATTAAATTGATGCATATAAAAATAATTTTAATCACCACATCTTATCAAGTATATACTAATGTCACTAAAATTTGGATTTGAGTAAAGAAAGTATTTATTTTTACTTATTTTTCCTATCTTCAGACCAACCTCTTGGCAGACCTAAATCTAGGAGAGAAGGTGTCTGGGTTGTGTTTAGACCGCAGACTATACACAAGGCTTCTGACCCCGGAGGAACAGGTGAGACCCTAGAACTGAGCCAGTTGAGTAAACACTTGATGTTAAGGATTCTTTACCATCTATCTATAGTCTCTGATATCTCATTCTCTCCAGTAACATCTACAGAGGGTGGCCACTACAAATCGGCCTCCACCTCTCCCTGTCCAAACCTTCCCCCTATATCAGCACCTCTTTCATACATGTTCTTATTCATGCTTTTTGTTCTCCTCAGCTGAAGCACATCTCTGTCAACTCCATGTCCCGGAGTGAGTACTTGACGTCTGCAATAGAGAGCCTGACCCCTGATGATGTGCGGCACTTATTAATGGCTGAGGATGAGTTGCACAGAGCTGGCAAGTGAGTAAACAATGCTACATTATTTATTATTTATTTGATAGCTTTTTTCCAGCATAGAAGCTCCTCTTCCCTTGATGCAGCTGTTATTCTTAGAAATTACATTAGCCACAAGAGTATCATATTGACTAATGTGGTGCAGTGCTGGTGATGGATTTGAACATAGTCTGAAGTATTTGAGTACTACTGTATTGGTGAGTTGATATAATAATTTGAAAATGCTTTGCTGTTTTCAGATTCACCCGCATCTTTCCAACAGCTGAAACACACCAGTACTTTGGGTTCATGGAGAAGCCTCGGTATTATAATAGATTGATGGATGCTTGGGAGAATAAGTATTCCAATTCCAGAGAAAATGGTAAGTTGATATCAAATTATCTTCCTCATTGAATGTTGGATATATACTTAATTAATATGTTAAGTTAATCCTATGCAAACATGGATGCATGGAAGGAGAGACAAGAGAAAGAGGTGTGTAAGGGGAGAAAGTGGTTGAATCTTGGGCATATGATGAAAGGAATGACAGTAAAGGAAGGTAGTAGCCTAGTGGCTAGCGGTCGGGCATACCAGCTTAGAGTCCCGAGTTCTGATAACTGCTGGCCACTTTTCTTTGGTATTACCACCGAGTGGCCAAAGATCACCCACATGCTGCCATAACGCTATCCTTGATGGGATTTGCAAAGTTGTATGCATTGAGGAGCTTTTGCTGGCAGCATGAGCCTCTCTTCAATAAAGAAAACTAAGAAAAACGAGGCGTCGCTAAAAAAATTTAAAAACCTGCGCTACTAATGGGTGGAGGCTGACCATCTAACAAGCCTTCACCATGCCTACCAGCGCCACAGCTGCAAGACATAGCGGAGAGAGAAAAAATAACATGGATGGAATAATTATATTGACAATCACTTGTGTAATTGACACTTGGATATGGAATGAAAGACAAAGATCCAAGAAGCAGAAATGAGTTAAACTGGAGAAAAACCTGTGTTGGAAGAAGAATGGATGGTGAAAGTAATGAAAGTGTGTATAATGAATTTGATCTATCTATCTAAATCTCCATTAAAGATAGGTAGCCAAGACCAGGTATTTAAGGTTCAGGGACACATTACAGTCTCTTCCCCTTCTGTGTCTTGTCTTTTCATAGGAGAGAATACTGAGGAGTATTTCTCATTGTCTTTTTTTTTCCCTTCCAGCCATTGAACACATAGAAGCCTTGTGTGCTGAGAAGTTCCATCTCAGGGTACCTCCCACCTTCAAAATGCCAAAGGTAAGGGGAAACTACTGTGTTGTATACTTTAAGTCTTTCAAAAGCATGACATGGTGCCATTGTAGTGTGTGCCAGTGAAAGCAAAGGTTATGTATGGCCAGGGACTGCTGGAGATGTATATAGGTTGTGCTTGATTAGACAAAGATAATTTTCCCAAGGGTCTGTGGTGCAAGAATACTACCACCTTATTCCCTGTGGGTTATAAAAGGCGACCAAGAGGGACGGGGCGAGAGATTTGGGAAACCCTTTCTCTGTATTCTCTCCTATGGAAAGTCAATGGAGAGAGAGGGAGGGGAGAGTAATGTTTCCCTGAACTTTAGTTGCCTTGTCTTGGCTACCCCTCTTTAAGGGGGATATAAGCCAGGTATGTACAAAAATAGATACATGTGGTATGTGGAAAGGTGTCATAGTTCATACAACTCCCTAAGGAACAATGCATGACTACTCAGTGGTCTTACATTATTATTTTTCATCAGATCTTATTAGATTTAGGTACTGAATTAGATTTTAAAAAAAAAGTGTTTACCAGTTGTGTGGGTTGTAGAGTGAATGTATGATATGATATGTCTCATGCCACGCAAATAGTCAGAATGTGGCTTTCATCAATAAAGATCAGACCTAAAGGTAAATCAAATCAAATACTTCCCCTTTATTTAAAATCCGCGTGCTTGTGCTGATGCAAGTTTACGAAACTTGTAGTTAAGATTGCATGGGGTAAAACATTAGTAGAAGCAGAAAGTAGATATCAGTGAGAATGAGATATTTGATTAATTTTTCAAAGTCTATCTCCGCATTTAATGAATTAATGGGAAAAGTAACCAGAAAACTTCATACTTGTGGTTATACTTTCAGCATTTTCACTTTTCTACATTTAAATCCTGATTACTGCATGCTATTTTACCATGTGCTTGTAGGAAACAAGAATGCCTGAATTTTTAGCACTTGTCTCAAATCCTAATTTTATGTTAGCTCTTGATGGTGTAGAGTGAGGCTGTGAAAGACTGAAATGCATACTTCCTGTATATAGATAAAGGAGTTTCTACATACTACTTGAATGTAGGAATTTTATATGGGGTCGCTCGTTCCCCTGAAAGTTCACAAATTGATGGCAGATCACTTTGTTTTGTGGTCACCGAGACTACACCCAACACAACTGACCTCAAGGTTGTGTTTCAGGTCACTGTCTCAGGCGGCTTCAAGGTCACTCCCAGGTAGGTCAAATGATATCAGAGAATGGTCATGTAGACTCAAGAAGAGTTGGTAATAACTGCATTAGCTAGGAAAATTGTATTGTATCACATGGTGGACGTGGGTGTGAGTAGTGCTGATTGGGCTTGTTCACATATTTCTGGCTACATACTGTACAAGGGTAATTGGCTAAATTATTCACAAGTGGAATTCTCCTGTAATGTGTTTGATTAATTAACTTCAAAGATTTATTGATCTACATTAAAATGTATATCAATGAAATTGTCTATTTAAGAAAGTTATTCAAAGATTACAGGGAGTTGATAATTGTTACATTAGAAAAATCTTAATGTAAAGGGATTATAATTGAAGGTTTACCTGGGTATCATATTTCTCAGTAAATTTAAAGACAAGTTTGATGAAATTATATTTTTAGAATTTTTTTTTTTTCTTCTTTCTTCCTTCTTTTTCTGTTTCATTTACTACACTAAAGGCATATACTAAATACATGTATTGTACATCTAACACTCAAAAAATTTTGTCAAGCACACTGCATGTTTGTATATCTTGTTGTTATGTTTTAATTTTATCATGTGTTTTAACAATCTTCTAATTACAAATCAAACTGCTTTTGAGCAATATAAATGGTATTCTTACTTTGTTTATTATTATTATTATATAATATATATATATATATATATATATATATATATATATTTATATATTTATTTATATATATGAATATATTTATATATTTATTTATATATATATATATATATATATATATATATATATATATATATATATATATATTGTGTGTGTGTGTGTGTGTGTGTGTGTTGAGGCTTTGTGGACTGTGTTGTTTTCAAGCCTCAGTTGTTTATCATTGTTTTTTCCACTGCCTTTCTGTGTCAGTATGAATATGTTATAAGTAAAGGGAAAGGAAATCCTGCCTAGTGTTGTACATCGTGAATAAGAATATTATGTAATATGGTAAAAAAAAAAAAATTAAGTACAATGCAGCCTTTTCTCACAACTAACACAATCATTAAAATTTTATGATTGTGTGAATCACATTTACTCAGGAAACATGAAATTCAGACAACATTTTATTATTATGATGCATTTTGGCATTGAGTTTGCTAGGTTTATGAAGAAATGAAGTTCATTGCCTCGTTTCCACTCCAATACAATGCTTTTTATTTTGTCGATGAGACGTGGTGCAGATGATGTGTTATGTGTTGCTAGGCTGTTTTTCATGATATTTCAGAGGTTTTCAATAGGATTAAGGTCTGGTAAATTTCCTGGCCAATCCAATACCTCAATTTTCTTTTCACCTAGCCACTTCTTGATCTTTTTTGCAACATGGCAAGAGGCTTCATCTTGAATGAAGATTTCACACTCTTGCACGTGGAAAATTGTTAGCATATGTTCCTCAAGAATCTGGATATACCTGTCCTGATTCATTGTATTACCTCTATTAAAGAAATGCAAACCTCCCCAACCTCCTACACCACTGAATGATCCTCAGACCATCACTCCATCTGGGTGCTTTACTGACTTCTCAGTGTAAAGAGGCGAGTAGCGGTCCGATTTTCTGGATTGTCTTATCAAGCCAGGCCAGAGATTGTCTTATCAAGCCAGGCCGTTATTTCACGCACAGAAACTTGCTCTTGTCACTCCAAAGGACGTTATTTCAATCCTCTACTGTCCAGTTTTTATGCTTTTTCGTAAATTGCACTTTTTTTCACCATTTGCCGTGTTAGAAGTGGTTTATGTGCAGGCTTGAATGTTGGCATGTTGAGGTCCTTCTGCAATCTGTATTGTATCGTCCGTTTAGCCACCTCTCCAAACAGTGATGGAAGTTTTATCTTGAGTTCATTGGCAGTGATCCGTGGGTCCTTCATGATTTCTCGCTTCAGGAGTCTATCTGTGGTCTTGCAAGTCTTTTTTGGCCTTCCAGAACACTTTTTTCTTAATGGAACAGTGTTAGGTGGGAGATCCCACGCAGCCACAATGAGACACCTGATACTACTCTCCCCTCGTCCTGTTCTTGAAATTTCGTAGGTGGAAACATTTTCAGCTTTCCAAGCTAAAATTCGAGCTTTTTCCTCTATGGGTAGGTTAATAAAACCTACTCTAATGACTTGGGTTCAAAAATACTGTGGGTAGAAAATTGTGGACGAAAAGAGAGCATTTACTACAAGAGTAGGGCATTACATTCCTTCTCCTGTGTAAGCTCAGAGAGCACTGGTGTAAAATATAGTCTGCCCACACAATCCCCATACCCTTCTTAAAGCCTGTGATGGTGCCATATATACGATTAAACGCGGGCTGTGGCGGGAATCATGACACAACACCGACCTACCGAAAAAACTTTAATGAGTGTCGCCCAGCCAAGAGTTTTTGTGGACACTACAGTGGCCGCAAAGAAAATGTTCCCACAAGTGAAATGTTCCCACACGATTAGAGGTGTACTTTTTGTTTGCGGTCCCAGCCATACGATCTGTGGGCGGAGCTTGTGGTGGCGTGAGTCACACCAGCTCTCCTCCCTCCACCACTCGTCAACACCACGCGCCAGTTTGCTCTCAGAGCCCGGTGAGAGAGGGTGTGTGTTGCGTTGCTCTTTTGTGCCTCGACACACGAAACTTACAAACTTTGGAGCCCTACCAAACGACTCCAGCTGATCACAATGGGGCATAAGAAGCTCAACATGGAGGAGAAGATCCGTGCTCTCACCCTATTGGAGCAGAGAATGCCTGGGAAACGTGTGGCGGAGGAACTGAGTGTGAACAGATGGTCCATTTACAGGCTGAAAATGGAGGCAGCCAACACCACACCACACCACGGAAACCAGGCTCTGGGGGCAAGAGGAAGACTACTCCTAAGACTGGTCGCATCCTAAAACGTGAAGTAAAGAAGAATCCGTCAATAACAGCAGCAGAATTAGAAAATAACCACCCTGAGCTGTTAAAAAACGTCGCCATCCGCACCATCCAACATTGCCTCCAAAAGGACCTTAAGCTGCCCTGTCGCCGTGGGAACTTTTCCGTTGCGGCCACTGTACTACTGGCCTTCTTGTAGGCCTTAATATTAAACAGCCAAGGCAACACATGACACATCCTTGTCTCAACCAGACTCCTTTTGGAAAACTCACTTAGCTCTCCATCCACCCTCACACATGCACTTCACTCCCAATATAATGCCTTAACTACTGCCAACAACTGCCCTCCAATACCATACATTTTCAGAATATTCTAAAGAGGTTCCTATCAAATCTATCATGCATTTTCTAGGTCCGTGATACCTACATTCAGTTTTTCATTCATTCCTTAGTGGTTCTCTGCCATCATTTTAACTGCAAATATCCACACATCCTTTTTCTTTCCTAAACCCTCCTTGTTCTTCGCTAACCTTCCCTCAGTTACTTCCCTCAATCTCTCCATCAGGACTCTCCCATACACTTTTCCTGGCACACTAAGCAAACTTATCCCTCTATAATTATTACAGTCATCTGTGCTATCTTTACCTTTATGCAGGGGCACAATAATTGCCTTCTTCCATTCTGGTACTTGTCTGTCTCCATGCAAGGCCACATATCAGACACATCCATTCCACCGCTGTTTCACCTCCTTATTTTAACATTTCTGCAGTTATTCCATCCATACCTGCAGTTTTAACACATTTAAGGTTGTACATTGCTTTCTCTATTTCCTTTCTACAAGTTCCTTTCTGCACACGATTTCCACGAGCTTCCATACCCATGGATATTTCAGTATTCCTACCTTCCCAACTGCCCACACTATCCTGGACCTCTTCTATCTATGTGCCTCTGTGTCTTCCCATACCCTAGGAGACATTCAGAGTGCACACCCTTCCTTTCCCTTGTCTTGCCTTTGTTATCTACTCCAACCACACCACTCCTTCCATCCCCGCCAATACTTCACTTGACAATCTATTACTCCACATCCTTTTGCATGGCTTTCTTGTATCCCCATAATGTCCAACCTTCCTCTCAAAACTTTTGACTAATTCTCAACTTTTTCATAAAGCATTCAGGCCCTTCACATTATATGAGGCAAGTTTCAGATATGCTCTTTCCCTCCCAGGGCAAGTAGGAGTCCCCTCTCCATCCATAACCATCTTGTTCTCCCATTACGGGGCCACTGGCAAAAGGCAATGTTAGTGCAGTGGTCTTTCTGGAGGAACACGGACCCCAAGAATTTTATCAAAAGTAAAAACTATAAAAACTGCTGATATTATGCAGCAACCTCACCATTAGTTATATTCTTTAGAGTATAATAATGGTTGGCATCACTTGAAGGTGGGGATGGGCTGGTCAACCACTTCGGTAGTGGTAGATGTGATGGCGTTTATGATTTACCTTTCCCAATACTTAAATTTTTTCTTTGCACAGTAGCAATTCTCGCACACCTTGGTTAAAGCTCGTTGGTTACAATACTGCCATTGTGTAAATATACCAAAATTAGGTTAATGGTGTCATATTCTTTTCAGACTGCCATCCTCCCCCCTACTGGGGAAGTCTCAACCATCCCTATCCCAACACCAACCTCTCCCAAAGCTCTTCTCACAGCCACAGAAAGGGAAGAAGAAGGTACTGCTATCACGACGCTCCAGGAGACTGAAGTTGTCAACACACCCATTGAAACCAGCTGTAGTGTCTAGTTTCTTCTATCTGAGGGGTATTAGTGCTGGACATACAGGAAGGGAAGAAGAGGAGGAGGAAGAGGAAGTGGAGGAGGAAAATGTGACAGATACAGAGGAGATGAGAATTGAAATTTGTGCTGCACTTGAAGGCGAGGTGTCCTTTCTTGCAAAGGATAAAAAGGGAGCTGTCGAACAGATTGAACATTTGACAATTTGTGATGAAAAGTAAGTGATGTGTCAGGCCAAGACTAGCCAATTTTATTGTGAGCTTTTGAAATTCTTGTATACTACCTATTAGTTAAAGTGATAGTTAAATTTTGGGACATTTATAATATTTATTGTGAAATAAAACAGAGATCACATTTTACTTGTCAGAAAGTTTTTTTTTACCTTGAACTGGTTGTCATTATCACATACAAAGATGTAATTTTTTTATGTGAAATTCTCTTGGTTTTAGTTGTTTGGAGTTGTTTGATCAGAATTTTTCCTTCCAAAACAGAATTTCATCAGATAGGGAGTAGTTGTCTGAAGTGCTACTGTAAAACTGTCTTAATATATCAGTCCATCAATAATCAGTAATAAGTCTTTACAATTTGTTTTTACATATTAAATGCATCATGATGTTTTTATTGTAATTTTGTAATAACATTACTATGACAGGGAATTTTTATTGTATACATGTATATTTATGTAAATTTGTATACTTATATTTGGTTATTATGATTATTTATAAAACTTAGATGTAGCCATCCTTTCCCCTAAGAGTTTGCTGCCTTAGGTGTTCAAGTTGGAAAAAAAATGGTAAGGCCAAATTTTCTTAGAATATTTATTTGCTGTTGCATTTTTTATTATTTGATTTTTTATATTATTATCAAACAAATTTTATGGGTATATTCCTAATGATGTAGGAAGGTTAGATATAAAATTTATTGACATTATCAATTGATCCCAAACACACCGGAACACTGCACGGCACTGGCAGCTGCCATTAGCTGGAGAACATGGCTGCAGCATAGGGAGTGGAGTGAAACTCAGGGACACTGGCTTGACATAGAGTAAAATATGTGATAAGTTATACATTATGTCATTGCAAGCAGGAAGAAATGAGACCATAGAATTATTCCTCGTTTAAAGGAATGCTCAATTAGTGATTTATTAACCCAAATACCTTCAGATATTTATAGTCGGGATACTTTTTACACTTTGGTACATCCTACTAAAATGGCATTCCCGTCAGGTGTGTAGTCCTCTTCCAGGACTGAGGACCTAATGCTAAGCACACAACATTCCAAGTGCCAGATGATTCTAATGGGATTGTAAAAGGGTTATTACTGATGTGGGAGACATTTAAGATTACTTAAAAATGTACAAAAGAGTTCATATAAAAAGTGCCTTTTTAGTTGTGTATAAGTTACCTTTATTCACTGTTGTGTGTATTTGTAATTACATATTCTTATTGGTATAGTGATGGAACAATCACTGTTGACCAAACATGACTTGGACCTTTGTGATCATGGTCTGATGGGTAAGGCGTCAGTACATTGTGTGTACTGTCAAGGGTTCAATCCCTGGCTGCAGCCCTCTAATGGCTTCTTACTTACTCCTTCAAATAAATTTTTTTGTGTTTAAAAAAACAAGGCATCGCATGGTAGCTTTATCCTATTTATTTAATTGTTGCTTTATTTTACATTTAACCCTTAGTTATGCATTTTCAATAACAATTTTGAAATGGGATGTTTTTACATCAGAGCTATAGTTCCCTATTTTCATTAAAATTTTCAAGCATCTATCTATATCTATTTATATTCAGACTTGGCTTATATTCCCATTAAAAAGGGGGGCTAGTATTTAGGGTTCAGAAAGACTATACTCTCTCCTCCCCTTCTGTGCCCTGTTCTTTTCAAAGGAGAATGCAGAGATGGCTGCTAGACCCCTCGCTCCATTCCTTCCTGTCACCTTTTACGATCTGCAGGGAGTGTGGTGGCAGTATCTTTGCAGCCCCCACCATGGGGCTAAAAAATGTTTCACATCACTCAAGATAATTGAATTCTTCACCTGTTCTTCGGACCTCACTTAGGCCTATGATATCCCATTTGACGCCTTCTGATTCTTTGAATAACACTTCAAGACTGCCTTCACTAGCTTGTATCATTAACATTATGAGTGCTAATGTCTAAGTTCCAAAGCTACCACCCCAAACCCAGAGATTCTTAATACCCAGCTCTGGAGCAGGTCTAACAACTGCCATGACCAGTTGCTCTATTTTTGCTTGGGACTCGGGGTAATAGCATAGATGTAGTGGTCATATTTGGGGACCAAGCAAAATAAAACACCATGCTGGCTTAAGGCATCTTGGTATGGGAACACATATAGTTATTTCCTCAGTGAACCTACTTAGTTTGGTTGCACCTTTCTAGCTTAGCTTCACTGATTCTTGGAAGTTACAAGCCTCTTCACCAGGGCAAGGTAGTGTTTGTGGAAAAGGAATAAAATGGTAACAACAAAAGACTTTGCTCAAGCCCAGAATTATAACTTCTGTCACATCATTTAATCACTCATTTTTTCTCACAGGTGTTTACCTCAGCTGTCCTCATTCTGACTTCCCGCACCTTGCTAGCACCAGTGCGAGGGCCACTAGGGCGATGAATTGCGTACTCACCTGCTTTTCTATGCCCCAACTGTTGATATGAGTGCTTACCTCAGCAGAGGTAAGTTAGTAAATCCACTAATTGATGCCAGAATGATGTGGCTTGGGAATTTATGATTTTTTTTTCTCTATATAATATATATATATATATATATATATATATATATATATATATATATATATATATATATATATATATATATATATATATATATACATATATGTATATATATGTATATATATATATATATATATATATATATATATATATATATATATATATATATATATATATATGTATATATATATATATATATATATATATATATATATATATATATATATTATATATATATATATATATATATATATATATATATATATATATATATATATATACATATATATATATATATATATATATATATATATATATATATATATATATATATATATATATATATATATATATATATATATGTATATATATACATATATGTATATATATATATATATATATATATATATATATATATATATATATATATATATATATATATATATATATATATTTTGATTAAAGTTTTTAAAAGCGATTCGATATTTTTAAAAGCGATTCAATGTTTTTAAAGCTATTTTCAATGTTTCTAAAGGGAATTTAATGCTTTTTTGCCCTAGCAGCAGCAGCAGCACTTCCTCTCACGATGACTGGCTCTAAACTGGTGCGGCACGTTACTTAACCGATGAGACGCGTACGAAAAACCAGAACTAAACACGTATTATACCAACTTTATACTTGTAAAATATGACCTTTTTATTATAATTTATATGATTTAATAATTAATCATGATATTTTGCGCATTATATTATAGAGAAAATACTAAAGTGTGAATAGAATAAAGCGAAAAAATATTTACTTGAGAAAAATATAGAAAAATTTATTAAGAAACTGCTATTGCGAAAATACAAAGACGACGTCGACCTGGATTAATCGCAAATCGCTTAAAATTTTTGGCAGTCCGATTGCGATTATCCGATTTGTTTGGCGGGGGTTAGTCCAATTCGATTATCCGATTAAAAAATGCGAGTCCGATTAATCGGATAATCGGACTTCCGAATCCGATTGCCCACCTCTGTATAATATATATATATATATATATATATATATATATATATATATATATATATATATATATATATATATGTATATATATATATATATATATATATATATATATATATATATATATATATATATATATATATATATATATATATATATATATATTGTTGCGGGCCCCGCCCGTCACCATAACATCGTCTAGTGAAGATGGGAGTCAAGCCCCACAGAGGAATGAAGATTCCCTGAGAGCGAGAAGGAAGAATGTTAGGCGGGTAAGGAGGAAGGCCACGCTGAGGCTATGACACTCTGTGCGGGCTCGGCCAGTGATAGTAGTGTCGACTGGAGAGGCATGAACGGTGTTGTTGAGGGTGTGTGCTTTCCATGTGCGTGGGAGTGTGCTTTGTGTCAGCTGGGTGCGACTGGACATGGAAGAGAGTTACATTCTTTATGTTTGTGGGTTATGCCTTTGTGGCGTGTTGCGGGCCCCACCCTACGGGAAGTGTTGGAGACGTGTCTACGTGACATGTCTGTGTGTTACGCCTTTCTGTCTGGAGACCACGTGTTATCCAGCCAGGAGCCAGGCGTGGCAAGAGAGTGAGAGAGAGATGAGTTGCCAGCGCGTATTAAGGCGAGGCTTGTTAAATGTTTTATCTTCTCTTCGTTCTCCTAATGTTCCTAACTTTCCTTCTTTCTTCTTTGTGTTGCAAGGTATCCTATCTTGTAGACAATTCCTTTCTGCTTCTTCTCGTATGTTTGTTGTTGTCCTGCCTCGTCTCCATGGCCTGTAGTGATTTTGTGAAAGAAAGCATCTGATTAGGCTATGTTTGTCGATGCAGCGCGATGTGTGAGAAACACGGCGCGCCGGTGGTGCGATTTGGCATCTCTGCCTGGGCAGATGGGAGCTTGAGGAGACGCCGTGAGAGAGTCAGTTAGTCGCTAGTCATCACCGAGAACACCTCGCGCTCTGAGCTCCCCACTAATTGGCATTATTTTGCCTGTAACCTCCTCATATTTAAGGGAGTGGGTTATCTGTTTGGCCTATTAGATAAGGGGTATATTTGTGTAGCTAGACAGCAGGGCCCTGTCTGTAGAGGAAACGGTTACAAGCCAGAGCACAAAGATTAGTGTGGTGACAGTATCATTACCACCTAACTAGCGGTGAACTCCACCTAGAATTTTGTCAGACTGTTCAGTCTCGGGGAAGTAGTTTCGGCGTTGTCTGCGTTTTGTCGGCGTTTTCTGCGTTGTCTGCGTTTTGTCGGCGTTTTCTGCGTTTATCTGCGTTGTCCGCTTTGTCGGCGTTGTCTGCTTTTTTCGGCGTTGTCTTCGTTGTCCTCATTGTGAGAGAACCTGTCATCAGGGGCCTCTTGTTTGAGAACACAGACGAGGAGTAATCCCGTCTCAGTGTTGATTAATTACGACTCAAATAACGCACTGTACGGAGTCCCCTCGTGGGAGGCTACTTTGCAGGGTGTTATTGGAGTCGAGAGGAGTTATTATTCAACCAGAAGTGGGTGGAAAGACACCTTGTGGGCGGTATTCTGGTTGGAGCGATAGCTCCTTGTCTAGGCACTGTAATCTTGTGCTCACTGTAAGTCTCTTTAGAATGTAAGGAGGAGAAGGTGGTTACTACTGGGAGATTCCTTGTTCTTTGGAGGGTTAAAAGAACTGGCGACCTCTTAACGTTAACGGGGTGGCTGTAGGTGCTGTGTTTGGGGGCTAAGAGTGCATAGGTTCCTTAACCAGGCACTTCTTGTTTAAAGCCTATTGTCCAGCCACCGGCGTGTGGCCCTCGGAGTGACTAGTCCTACGGGATAGTCGACTTTCCTTGTCCTTTAGTGGGTTAAAAGGACGTATAAACATCAGCACTACAGTTCGTACACGCCCGTAACGTGGTTGTGACTGGGTTGTTCATAAGTGGACACCCGGCACTAGGGCATAAGAACCGTGTCCGTTACGGTGTGACCGTAACAATATATATATATATATATATATATATATATATATATATATATATATATATATATATATATATATATATATATATATGTATATATATATATATATATATATATATATATATATATATATATATATATATATATATATGTATATTATATATATATATATATATATATATATATATATATATATATATATATATATATATATATATATATATATATATATATATATATATATATATATATATATATATATATATACACACACATACATACACTACTCCTGCATTATTTAATGCATTGGCTTATGATATTTTGCATATATGTTCTATTTGTATATATATACATATATATATATATATATATATATATATATATATATATATATATATATATATATATATATATATATACATATATATATATATATATATATATATATATATATATATATATATATATATATATATATATATATATATATACACATATCTTTACACACACACTCAACCCTCGATTCAACGGACCTCCATTCAACTGATTTGGGATTGAATGGATATTAAGTAGCGGACCAATTGATTCATCCATTTAGTCCGTCAAAACGAGGTATGAGTATATATATATATATATATATATATATATATATATATATATATATATATATATATATATATATATATATGTATATACATATATATATATATATATATATATATACATATATATATATATATATATATATATATATATATATATATATATATATATATATATATATATATTATATATATACATATATATATATATATATATATATATATATAATATATATATATATATATATATTTATATATATATATATATATATATATATATATATATATATAAATATATATATATATATATATATATATATATATATATATATATATATATATATGTATACAGTCATACCTCGTTTTAACGGACAAAAGAGGAAAGCATTGGTCCGGTAATGTTGATAGTCAGTAGTTACCAACAGTAAGTCTATTGGGTTATGTCAACAATTACATTACAAAAGAAAGAGGAAATAATAGTAATGTACATTTAATCAAGCACACTCCAATCTGACAGTATAAAATAACCGTACACTGTAAATATACACTATAATATACACGTACACTGTAAATATACACTACAATATACCCGTACACTGTAAATATACAGTGGAACCTTGACTTACGAGTTTAATTCGTTCCGTGACCGAGCTCGTAACTCAATTTGCTCGTATATCAAATCAATTTTCCCCATTGAAATTAATTGAAATGCCATTAATCCGTTCCAGCCCCCAAAATACCACCCAATTTTTTGTTACGTATTTTTAAATAAGAAAAATGTATTTATAAATAACAAATATTGTATAAAAACATAATAAAAGAGAATGTAAAGCAAATCAGCATAAATGGCTCGTGCCTTCTTGCAGGTGATACCCTCCGTCACGGTATCTCCCGCAAGCTCCTTCTCCCTCACCCACATCAATAGCAGATTCTCCATCTTTTCATGGACAGAGGTCCGGAGCTTAGAAATTATTTTAACGCCCTTGGCTGGTGTTATAGCCTTTATCGACTCCTTCTGCTTCAATATGATACATATCGTAGAAGTACTGCGCTCGTATTGCATCGCCAAGTCGATTACTCGCACACCTTGCTCATGTTTTTCTATGATTTCACGCTTTATTTCGATGGATGTCATCTTTTTCTTCTTTGCACTGCTGTCCTTTCCTCTCACTTTCTTAGGACCCATGGTTACAAATAAGAAATTTGGTAAAATAAATGCACAAAAGCACAGAACGCGAGCACAACAGAGATCCTTACGCGGCGAGGTAAACACAAGCAGAGAACGAATTTTGCACGGGAAAGCTGGGCAGATGTATGGCTGTGTTCACTAAAGGCCAGGTCACACGGACAATTTTTTGTCGACCTCGTCTCGCTGGAATATTTCGTCGACGCTGTGGTCACACGATGAAGTGCCGAGTCGGCGCCAAGACATCATTCGGCAACGTCCGAACCGGTAAATATAACCGAACTGGACCAACTGTATCAAAACAAAGGCAGAATTCCCTACGTTGAAGACAGTCAAGACACTCATCCTGCTTCAGTGCTCCAAAATGAACGGCGCAAGTGACACGGATTCAGACGTAAATATTGCAGAAATTGTACTGCTGCTAGCGTTAAAAAGAAAGCAGCTGCAACAGAAGAACGCAGCCCTGACGCTGACTCGTACCTCAAATTTTGGCTCGCAATTCAAAGCAAAAAATTGACTGAGTGACGGCTCGTGTCTCTAAAAACTCGTATGTTGGAGCACTCGTAAGTCAAGGTTCCACTGTACAATATAATACAGTAATTCCATGGAGTAATAAAGTACATGTGTAATTATACTCGTGTAAACAAAGTGAGTTGGCTGATGCAGATTTTGTCCGTTGCTTGCGATATCTGTTAAAAGGAGGTCCGTAAAACTTAGGTATGAGTATACATACATATATATATATATATATATATATATATATATATATATATATATATATATATATATATATATGTATATATTATATTGTATTATACATATATATATATATATATATATATATATATATATATATATATATATATATATATGTATATATATATATATATGTGTGTATATATTATATTGTACTATACATATATATATATATATATATATATATATATATATATATATATATATATATATATATATATATATATATATATATATATATATATATATATATATATGTGTGTGTGTGTGTGTATATATATATATATATATATATATATATATATATATATATATATATATATATATATATATATATATATATATATATATATATGTATATATATATATATATATATATATATATATATATATATATATATATATATATATATATATATATATATATATATATATATATATGTGTGTGTGTGTGTGTATATATATATATATATATATATATATATATATATATATATATATATATATATATATATATATATATATATATGTATATATATATATATATATATATATATATATATATATATATATATATATATATATATATATATATATATATATAGCTATATAGCTATAGATACTATTGTAATTAAGTCAACCCTTTCTCTTCTTTCTTTTAGTGTTGTTAGATGCATTTCTTTTAAGATTTTCTCATGTGTCAGGTCTTCCAAATCTGACTCCATCTTAGTTGCAATTCTTTTTAATTTTGACACATGCTTTTCATGTGTAAGGACAATATTACTTCTGCATATTCCAGTTTTGGTCTGATTATTGTAGTTATAATTTTTCTCACCATATCTTTATCTAGGAAATGAAAAGTCATCCGTATATTTCTTAGCATCCTCGATGTATCTCCAAATGTTCCGTTTATATGTTTCTCTGGTGATAAGTTGTCCTGTATTACCACTTCCAAATCTTTCTCTTCTTTTGCTATTAATATAATATTTTCTCATAACTTATATGTCCATTTCCTATTTCCTATTTCCAATACATGACATTTTTTTTATTGAATTCCATTTCCCATGTGTTGCTCCATTCATATATCTTGTTTATATTATTTTGTAGCTCCTTGCAATCCTTGTGGTATTTTTGGTGGTTTCGGGGTGTCTTGGAGAAATTAAAATGGAGAAAGAATGATAGAACCATCTTTAGAGAGAGAGGCGTTGATTGGAAACACCTTATTCAGGAAGAAGGATATATACAAGTATACATGAATAAGACAAGACAATGGAAAGGTAATGGATAGAGCAATGAAGGACTATGTGGTTATGTCGAAGAATGTGATACAACGGTTGTTAGATATGAACATCTTGAGAGAGGAAGGGGAGATATGTCAACCACTTCCTTGTGAAGGGAAACCTGAGATGGGTGAAGACTTGACAATTGGTTGAGGCAAAGAGTTCTGAAAGTGAGTGAGTTGAACAAAAGGGAGAAAATGGTGTAATACCAGTAGAGGATTTGGGATGAGTGCAATGTAGTGAGAGAGTGGGATAGTTGATGTGGAAGAGCATTGACACCTGTTTAAGAGTGCCTTGGTGGTGTTTAGTTGTAGAACGATGGGAATGAATGTAAAGAGAAGGAAGTATGAAAGAGTAGCTGTATCAACTGTACTATATGGGGCTGAAACATGGAGTATGGTAGTAGCAGAGAAGAAGAGATTAATGTAATGGAGATAAGATGTCTGAGGAGTATGTGTGGATTAATGCATATGTACGTGTACCAAGTGAGAAATGAGGTGTGAAGGAGAAGTGGTGTTACAAGAGTTGGCTGGTCGAGCCAAGCTGAGTGTGAGGTGTCATTCACAACGGACTTGAAGATTATGTGTTGGACTCATGATCGCCAGCTATTACCTTCCCAGAGAGAGCTTAGAGCTCATTATAGCCCAATCTAAGGAAGGAAGAACTGATGTTACGAGAGTTGGCTGGTATAGCTGAGCAGTGTGTTGAGGTGGTTTGGATACATGGTAAAATGGAGGAGGAACTGTTGGTGAAGAGAATATGAGATGAGATGAGTGAGGTTGAGAGGAAGGCTACAAACAGGATGGATGGAATGTAAAAAGACCATTGAATGAAAGAGGAATGTCTGTGGAGCAAGATAGGATGATTATGCATGATAGAACAGAATAGAGAAGTGGTGAATGCATGAGAAATAGCATGGCCTCGACAACATTTGAAGGAGGTTGTTGCATATCTGGTGTGACCTTGGATCATATCAGGTGTGGGAAGGGAGAGAAAATTATTAAAATATGAAGTGGCAGGGATAAATCCTGTTTTTGATACGACCCCATTTGCATGATTGATCTGATGTGTTTGGGCAGAGTGTATTTCTCTTCTCCTCTGGGGCCTACGGGCTAAATAAGAGGAGTGTGCGTATACTCTTGTATGCATGCATGGGTGTGTGTATACGTGCCTTGTTTTGGCTACTCTCCTTTAAGGTATATATATATTAATTTATCAGTATACCACAAAGCATCGCTAAAGGGAATAGCCAACATTATATCTCAATAATTTTCTCCTTATTCAAAATGTTTGACTTTGTATGTTCCAGTATCTCTCTCCACAGCTAAATTCATACATTTTTTCCCCATGCAAGTTAGCATATTTTTCTTTATGTAGGGTGCAGGCTATTATTTTTTATCCTTAAAAACTTATCAAATCCTGTAATGAAATGGAGTGAATGGAGATAAATCTCCACATGCATTTTTCAATCCTCTCTGTCTCCATTCTCATCATTTTCTCACTCACTCTCCTCCTACTTCACTAGGGATCGTCCTCTTTCACCTGCCATGTGTCATATTCGTATGCACTCTTGTCATCTCACTTTCTAACATCTTTTCTACACGGCCAAGCTCTTTTGGGCTGCTGAGTTTGATCTTAACCACTCCATATTCCATTCCTTCACCTTTGACACAAAATTGCTTTACACACTTTCACCACCCTTTCTTATCACACGCAGGAGTTTCTCAATTAATTTGTATTATTTGGATCACTAATCTTTGTCCTTCATTCCACACCAGTCTCACTTGTGTAAGTGATTGTTGGTATGATTTCTCATTCTAATCCATTATTACTTTGATGCTTACCGTCCTTTCAGTGATTAGCCCTTGGGATCCAACAAGTTTCCTCCATTGCACATTTTTTCTTCACATTCCATGCTTGCAAAAGATCAAACTAAGATACCAAATTCACGTACTTCATTTTTCCTCAATTAAATTTAAAATGAATGTCCGACATTCAACTCAAGAAAAATGCAACCATTTTTTTTTTTTTTTTACTCCTTTGACAATATCACCTTTTATCTTCATCTTAAACGCCAGCCTTTTGCACACACTACTAACCACATCTACCAGATTTTATCTATCTACATATCTGGCTAATATCCCCATTAAAAGGGGATAGCTAAGACAAGGCATTAAGCCATTAAGGCATTCCCAGACCCCTCGCCCCCATCCTTTTTTGTTGTCTTATGATTTACAGGTGGTAGTATTCTTGTCCCCATCAATTTTAATTGTCTGCAATCCTGACTATCACCAGCAAACAGAATTGTATTCCGTCACTTACATACATTTCCTTTCCAACATCAACCTTTGCTTTCGTAATCTCAGAACACCATCCATATTTGTTAAACATCATGGGAACATCACACATCCTTGTATTCTAAAACTTTGAACTTACCACAATCTTCCTAGTGTTTCATATATTCAGGAAAACAAACAAAATTATTAAAAAAAATCTTTAATAACTATGTCCTTAAATAATTTATTTAACAGTTTAGTGTACAAGAGGAGTTCCATAAAAATCTGTCAAGGAGGTCATTTCAGTCAACTACGAGCCACTGAAAAGAAAAAAATAATTTGTTATAAGTTGTAAAAAATTTAATTATTCTTAAGCATTGTTCCTAACCATAACTCAAGCAACTAGACATGAAACAAAAGAAAAAAAAGAAAAGAAAAAATGTTGGTTCTGGCACTACCAGCCTGAGCAGGTGGCGAGGTGGGTAGCGACCTGAATGGCAGCTCAGTTAATGCATCAAGTAATTTGTGTTAACTATGAGTAGCCTCATCCAGAAAATAACCGTCTGACTATCCACACAAGTCTGTGGGGCTAGAATCTATGTAGTACTTGAAATATGGTGAATTGTGCAAATATATCATATTTCAAAATTAATCAAAATATATCAGAAACATGTAGAAAGGTGACAAAAACTTACACAATGATATTGTTAATGGGAATATGGATCAACTTGACGAAGAATCCAATAAAGCCCATGATGGCAAATCCAATAGCTGTGGCCATGGAGATCTTCTGGAACTCCTTACGGTCCGGCTTGGTGCAACGCTTCACCAGCCGCATAGAATCCTTGGCAAACTGGCGCGCCGGCTCAACTAGCATCATAACCTGGTCCATGGTGCTGTAACACAAGGTTTCCTTTCAGTAATGGCAAACACTCGCACACACACACATGCACGCGCACACATACCCACGCACACATACACACACCCACCCACGCACACATACACCCACCCACCCACCCACCCACGCACACATACACCCACCCACCCACCTACACGCGCACACACACACACACACACGGAACTATTGAAGAAAAAATGGCCAAAGGCATGAGGACAGAAGAAGATCAAAGACTTTGCAGAAGAAAAAAGATGGATATTGCTGTTGTATAGAAAGTCATATTAAAAATGATTATACAATCACTGAAGAAGGCAAAGACCATATAGGTCTGCTGGGAAAACACTAACCCTCCCACCAAGAAGCTGGTGTGAAAAGAGCGCTGAATGGAAGAGGAGCAAGGAAGGACGATTGTATATGAAAGAAGTGAATGGAGAGCAGTGGTGAGACACTCAATGCAGACATCAATCTACTTTTTGGGCTATGTGATAATTTGAAAATTCTTTAGAAGGCTGCACGCAATTCTTGTGAAACTAACAGTATACACACAACATAATTATAATTAATTTGGTAAAGGAAGTAATATGCAGAAGCAATATTTAGATTAAGAATGAAGGAACACTAGGTCCGTACTGCTGCGCCGAGCCTCAATCTACAGGATGGACTGCACTCTTCTGATGAGGACGTCTAAATTTATGTACGTGAGGTTAGGCAGTTACAGAAAAATTACTTGTGTTGGAAAGGGAACCAAACAAGATCATGGTGGGGCTTAGACGGGATTTGGTCTCGGTTATATTCCTATTTTAAAGAATTACCAATAAGCTTAGCTTGCCTGATTAAGGAACATGCACATATCCAGATTCTCCTTAGGTAGGATTGGGTTTGGATAGTTTCAGATTAGTTATCATGTCCTTCAATCAATTATTATTCAATACCTATTAAAGTGAGTGGGATTTTAAAGATAAGTATCATCTCATCTAAGTAATAGATGAGAACTAAAGTTGTTTTCAACAATATTTCTGTATTTTCCTCAAATTTACTGGCTGACAAGCTACAAATTGTCCCTTAATGAATATAAATAGTACGAAAGTCATGTACTCAAAAGCTGGAACAAAAATTATAATAATTATAGTTTCAAACAAACATTGGCCATGTTTTGTAAACATTATTTTGTGGTAGCATTGGAGAACAATAGGTAAACATGGCAAAAAATATTTGTCAGATAGATCCAGACAACCCTAACCTAAACTAAACTGACTCGGGGTGGGGGAGAGTTCGCCCCCTTGGATCCCCCCAACCTAACAAATAATTTTATCAAGTGTGTGGACTTCGAAATCGAACAATACATGTTAAGTAAGAAAGTAACTGCTCACTAAAACCTTCACATATGTTCAGTACATTGAGTATCCTGTGTACTACAACAAAAATTATTTCGATCGGTTTGGAGGCATTGTTCTTCAGATTTAACAAAGTTACTGCAGAGATGTATTGTGATCAATATTGCGTAGGGCATCCAATCCTGGTGCATATCACGCATTTTCTCTTAGAGATTTAAATGTTTTTCAAGGTCATAGTTTCTAGAATCATCCCAAGTGGAGATATTTTAAGAAATTCGGTCAAACTTGAATAATTATGATTCAAACAAGATATAAGCCTGTGACAAAGCATCAATATAATACATGGTATCTTTTATTACTCGAACTTCACCATTTCCATTGTTGGGGATTACCAAGTCAGTGATTACTTACCTGATGTTTGAAAGTGGATGTAATGTCACATTTTAACTCAATATTACGATACATGTAATATATTAACGTCATAACCACCAACACCACCAACCCAAGGATACCTCCATTACCATTACAATATTTCAGGGGTCCATTTAACGCCATACAGAAACATCAACTATTCTTCATCCTTATGTAGCTTTACGTAAAACATTTTCAGTCCACATAACTTAAATACCTTTGCTATTCTTCTCAGTGTGTTATTCTAATTGGAGTATAAAGGCTTAAGTCTCACCAAAGTGCAATGCGAGGTGTACAGCACAGCAAGAGACGAACAGGAAGCCCACTCAGGAGTCAGTATTCCGTCAGACAGTGGAGAAGGGAGGGTGAAGGAGAAGGGGGATGGCTGCCTTGACGTCACTTCCTCCACGTCACGCCAACACTCCACACGTCACCTCTCCTGTCATTACCTTGCTCACATGAATATTACAGTTTTAGTGTGAAAATAATAAGCGTTTTTTTATTTTGTTTCCTTCTATAGTCGTATATTGGTGATAGTTTTGCTAATAATCATGTTCGTATCCCTACAGATAACACTCCACACGTCACCTCACCTGTCACTTCAATCACATGGTAAGATGTATATTACAGTTTCAGTGTGAAAATAAGGGGTGTTTGTTTTTATTTTGTTTCCCTCTACATGCATATATTGGTGAATAATAATTTTGCTAAAAATCATGTTTGTATCCCTACAGAATACAGATGACTCCCTTACTATCATCATCATCAATATCAGCCTCTAGTATGATTCCACTGCAAACAGAACCTTCCCAAAACGTACATATTTATTTTCATATTACAAGGCGTTATTATTATGGGTTGCTTAATTTGTTACTTTGCATCAGTACCATCAGTGACGAGAGAGAGAGAGAGAGAGAGATTGATTAAATAATCCCCCCGAATTAGCCATCTATAGACCATATAGTTCTGTTAGGGTTAACGAGAGAGAGAGAGAGAGAGAGAGAGCTATCCCTCTCACCAAGAAGCTGCCATAAGCCAAGATCCAACTTGCAATTTTTTTGGTCACGAGCCGAGCACCTCACCCCCCAGAGAGAGAGAGAGAGAGAGAGAGACTCCAGTTATGCAATGGCAGGTGAACAATACACTGATACATTTTGTTTTGTTTTTGTTTATTATTCATTAATATCTTACAGTAAGACATCACTACTTGATAATGTAGCCAACTTTCATATTTTCAACTTTTCTAATATTTTCAGGCAAACAACTGTTTGTTGTCTCCAGCAAGGTTTTGACTCCTCTAAAGAAAGAATCACTGCAAGGAATGAGGTGTACATGCACATTGTCAGCCCACTCCCCAGTCTCCTCATCATCACCCTCCTTCTCTATAAAAAAGAGCTTCACCCCAAAAACAGCCTGCACTTTTACCTCAGTTCTTCCACTTTCTCGGGCACGTTTGACTGCCACACACCCTCCTCCAGGTAGGTTCTCCTCACACTGATTTTCTTTCACATTCTTTCCTGATTTGAACAACTTTGAATCTTCTGATATCAATAGTTTCTGATTGGTGTTCATTGTCACCATGTACAGATATCTCTTTGGTACCGTAACTAACTGAAGAACAAGTCTACAGTTTACACCAAAACTATCCTTATCTATATTTCGGAATAACATGATCATTATTGCACTTATATCTGTCCTGTGGACTATATCTCCCTCCTCTCCTTTCCACACAAGGTTATGGGTCCACAGTTTTATTGATTGATGCATCTGCACACCAAGCGAATTGTTGCACTTGACACAATTTATTTCTAGTCCATTAGTGGATTTAGCATGTTCCATGTACTCCATCAGATTGCGATGAAGCAGGAAGAACAGTTCTGTGTAGAAACATTCATGTTCCTCAGGATGGAGAGAGGCTGGTTTCAGCTTCTCCCCATCCTCCTTGTGGAGGTGGCAAAACCAATCCTCTGAGGCCTGTTCCCAGTCCACTGAGGGTAGGGGCAATAGTCTCTGGAATTTTACACATTCAAACACTTGTTGCTCACACAGCTTGCAGTAGCATGACAACATAACATTAGAGAGAGTGCTAGACATCAAAGACACTGTTTGTAAATCAGAGTCACTCATAAGGTCAGAAGCCAAAGTATTTATCAGTGATGTCTTTTCATCAAGCTGGACTCGGAAAGTGACTACCTGTCCGTCCTGATTGATGCACCTCGCCACATCAGGCATCAAACATGTTCCTCTTGGCAGTTGTAGGCACACTTCCTCACCAGACTGCAACTGCACCACACACTCAGACTTCTCAACAACAATGTCTCGAAAAGATTTGGAAATTTCAGGTAGTGTTATGTAGATATTGCCAACTTGAATATTAGGCAATACCTCTATTAGTACCTGAGGCATCCTGAATGTGTTAAGATGATCAAATAATCGAACTAGGTAGCTATAAACCATATAGTACTGCTATGATTAACAAGAGTGCTACCCCTCTCACCAAGATGCTGCCCTGAGCTAGGATCGAACTCGCAACCCTTAGGCCACAAACTGATCACTGTACCACAAAGCCATCCGGCCCCTCCTGAATGTGTTGCTTGAGCTGAAAAAAAAAAAAAAAAATGTAATGCTTAGCTGACTTTCTATAGCATAACAATATACACAAACACATCATGTATTATGATAAAGCACACAGTAAATCCTATGATTTGTTGTATACGAATAATGGGCTGATTTCTGCTTTAGTGTGATTAGAATATTACAAGCTTTCATCTTAATAGCTATATAGACTGAACTTGATTTTTTTCTTCAATGTCAAACAAAATCAAAAGTTTTTGAAGCATAATAGTAAAACAATTAAACAAAACACAATGCTTCACATTCACCCAATATATAATGTGTACATAATTATATATATATATATATATATATATATATATATATATATATATATATATATATATATTTAATTTTTCTTTTTTTCTTCCCTTTGTGTGTATACCTTCTGGGATGACCAGTCTGCCCACCTACTCAGTATGATGGACCTCTAAAGGTGTCATGGAATTGATTGTTACTTTCCAGGACTATGTTTGCCAGACTGAAAAAGAAAGACATTCAAGATTAACCTTGTCCTACATGCATATTATTGGTATCCGCTTGTCTGCCTAGGCCTGTGGCTTGCCAGGATTATCTACAAATATACAAGAAACAACATTAATGATGCTAAGTTAAATTTATGTGGGATTGAATGGTCTCTCCTCATCAAGTGTTTATATTTTCTTTCCTAAAACAATAATTCACAAATACCAATGAGTCAGACAGCTCTTACCTCCTCTCAGTTCTCTATATGAAGGGAAGACGCCAGCAGCATAGTGATGAAAGGTAGGTAGGGAGTCAGAGCGTATGCTGCAGGTATAGTGGAAAGGGAGAGATGCATTAAGGAACTGGACAACTTGTAGCATGGGCAGTAAATACACACACTCGGCGAGGCGGTGTTCGTTTGTTCAAAGTCTTTCTTATGTCAATAGATTTTACATAAAGAAAGAACATGCATGAATTCCTCAGTAATTTCCAAGTTATATTGTTCTGTTTTACGATTTTCTTATACTGTATGTGATGTTTGATTTATCAAATGATGGGAAAATATATCCATATAAAGTGTGGTGTGGTTATGATGAACCTGAACGGACACTTTGTTTACCTGTTCAGCTGAGGTTGACGCCACACCGGTGTTCGTAGGTGGCTCTCAAAGTACTCAAACACACCAGGACCTTCCTCCAAAGGACAGGTCAACTCAACAGGATCTGATCCACGCATTCATCTGCAACCAGCATTTGCATTAGAGGCTGTAACACCATAGCCTGCACGGCCCCATCAAATTCCCAAGAAGAAGGTGTTCGTAGCATTGTTAATCAAGGATAATCGGAGTGGTTTGCAGGTATTTGAAAAGTTGTCATGCCTTACTTTCACGTACCATTCTTTGAACTTCCAATTTTATTTGATAAAGAATATCAAGACCTCCCAAAAAACTCTTCCACTCAATAACCTCCTGTGAGTCAGAACTGGCTTCTAAGGATAATAAGGTCCTCAATGTGGGAAATAAACCTTGTTCTGTGTAAACTTTAGGATTGAAATAACCCAGCTTCAGAAACATATTGACTTGTCCTTGAGTGGATGAATGATAGCCTTGTCCCTAGGATGGCTGTGGTGGAAGCTGTAGAAGTAATGGCTGGGAGGTTCCGTGGCTGCTTGGCGGGGGCTCTCATGGGGGACTGTTTGGGGGCTCCATTTGAGGGAGAAGCAAGAGCTTCACCCTCTGTTCTTAACTCATACTTCAAGAGACTTAATGATCCAGACCTTAAAGGTAAGACTTGGACTTGTCTTTAAAAGATTGTTTGTGAATTTGAATAAGTATTATATGAAAATATCCATCTTAGATATCTTAATCTTTATTCTATATTTATTTTTATTTCTTCTTCTCATATGTCATATTTTTAACTTTGCTTTAGAGTGACAATATTTTATAACTATTTCAGTACCATACAAACAATACACTGATGACACAGCAATGATGAGATGTGTGGCTCTGTCTCTCATTGAAGAGAAAAAATATGTTGCTCAAGATATGGCCAGAAGGTAAGTGTATTGTCGTGTATCATTATCTAAAAGCTTTGATGAACGTCTGGTGATTTATTATTAGAATTTAGGTAGAAATTTCAGGAACCATCTTTCTAATTTCGCCTCAGATCACTTAAAGTAATCTCCCAGCTGTACATCCTCTCAAATGGATAAACGGTTGATAAATGGGTACCTAGGGAAACCTGGGGAAGGTAAACTGTGGAAACTCGGATGCCACAGTGGCCCTGTGTCCTTGGATAACAGGTTAATTTTCATCACAGGCTCAAAGCCTGATTAACGGGAGATGAGCGCCTGCAGCTACACGCAAATATAGCGTGTGCCCCCACTTTACCTTACTCTGCTGAAGGTGTTATCACTAGTAGCTGTCTAGCCAAAAGGCTTGTCACTACACTGAAGCTGTTCACTTAGGTTAAGTTTCATACATGCAACATTACAATCAGAAAACCTATCTTATACTTTGAACATAATTTCACCAATCATACATACACATTGCTTTCCAGGTGACTGTCGTGCATTCCCAAACTATACATTATTTTACATAATTAAATTATACATTATATGTTACATAATTTTATTTACTTACAATTAGGAAAGTCAAAATGAGACTGACCTGATAATGCCTGTGATTACTGATAAAACTTTGATTTATGAATTTTCTTTCTCAGGTTTGTGAAAGAGTACTTTGCTGAACCAAGACGTGGATATGGCAGTAATGTTGTTGATGTGTTTGCTGCTCTCCGGGCCACTAAGTTCAGAGATGTGTATAGTCCTGCAGCAATGCAGTTTAATGGTAGTGGTTCTTATGGAAATGGAGGTAAGAACATGATTTGTTTCTTAATAGTTATGGAACAGGTGTTGTGGATAGAAATGTAACATTTGGTTTTTATATTAAAATTTCTTTTTGAGTGTATGATTAGAACATTGCTGGCTACAATTAGGTTATCTACCATATTGAGGGTTAGATGCTCAATTTCTCCAGGATGTATGTGAAATCTGTCATTTATTAAATTAGGATTAGAAAGTGCAGAAAGCCCATCGTCTTGCTAGTGTGATGGTTCATTCCTGCTCTCCTGCTGAATGAGTTGTTGGTCGGTTTTAGGTTATTAGGTATGCTATGCATTGAATTTCTATATAGTATGAGTGTAAGAAAAACATGTAAGTATTGGTTGCCTAAAAACTTTATTTGTATTCATACCAACTTATTAATTATCATAATGAACATATATTATATGAAAATTAAACTTAAGCTTCACCTTACAGGTGCTATGCGGGCTGCTCCCATTTCTCTTTTCTGCTACAGCTCCAGTGAGCAGGAGCTTGTGGACACAGCCAAGGACATGGCGCTCCTCACACATGCCAACAGGTTGGGCTATAATGGAACTGTACTTCAGGTGATTCCCGAAAGAGCACTATATATGCTTAGAGTTTTAAATCTTCTAGTATGAAGCATAACAATAAGTGCACTTCAAGAACTAAATACAGTACCTCATTTATGGAAAACACTTATTACATCAGTTATGGAATATTTAATTTGTAGAAGGACAAAGTAAAACATTACAAGTACAGTTGTATAAGTGAAATCGTTTCCAGTAATAGTGGAAAAGATAAAATTTTACATCTTCGCATTAATGGCGTCTTTTTACGAAATAAAATGGCGTCTGCACCTCGTCCAACTCCCTACTTTTGGTCATTTGATCATTGATCATTTGATAGCTTCTAAATTAGCCGAACATAACATAACCTAAATTAACCAAACCTTAACTTACATTGATAAATCACAGAGCCTTGTTCAAACCAAACTAAACTTTACTTTTCGAAGGGAAGGTCTCACAGAAAACATTGATTATCTCACAAACTAAGAATTTGGGACAGAAAGGTAATTAAGAAAACCTCAAAATGCATTAGGTAATGCAAAATGTAACCCTGAATTCTCTAGAGCATTATGGTGAAGATGTAAAATAATACCGTGGAAAAGTTTTTTTGGCACATTATTTTGCAAAAAATGCTACTGACATACTCTGCATTTTTTTTTACTAGAAAATAAAAACTAAAATCCATTACTAACATTACTATTATTATTGCCTACGATTTTTAGTCATGATAATAGGGTTAAATTTTCAAATGTGATTAAAGCTACTGTATGAAAACTTAAAAGACCATTGTTGCGTTCCAGTGCCTGGCAGTGCATGAGGCTCTGCACACTCCAAAGGATAACCTGAATTGTGTCAAATTTATAGAGAATCTCATAGAAAAAATGAAGAAAGTGGAGCAGCCTGCAGAGGATGAGTATGTTATCTGATTGGCATTTTGTATTTGAATGAGAAGTTTTGCATTATAATACTCTACAGTACTAAATTGTTTATTATTTTGTGATCAAATGAGTGGAATATTCCATTAGTTTCACCCTTGATTCAACCACAGTATCATAGAAGAGGGAGAAGAACAGTTTATATATGTTAAGAAGCTGGAGAAAGTGCTGGGGCTCTTGGAACGTAAGGATTCTGTTGATGGAGATCAGGTGGAGCATGAACTGGGAGTGGATATAGCTGCCCACAGATCTGTGCCAACTGCCATCTATTCCTTCATCAGAGCTTCATATCCCATCCCCAATATTGAGGTATGCAGCTTTTACCTTGTAAATTGTAGTTGTTTTGAGAGTATTAACGTTTACTTGTTAAGTGGAAATTCTAGAGATTGCATACAAGATATACATTCTCTGTATGCATAACATTAAGTGAAAAATGTAGAAAATATTGATATAGATCTTGAAGAATTATATTCCTTTTCTAATTCTAACCTTTCATTTTAGGCTGAAAATGAGTTTCAAAGAACCCTGCACTATGCTATCAGCTTGGGAGGAGACACAGATACTATTGCATCAATGGCTGGAAGTATTGCAGGTGAGACATGACCGTACTGGCCATTTTGTGCTATTATATAGTAAAAAAAAAAAAAAAAAGTATGTCATTGCATAGGAATGTGATGACCCCAGTACCCATCATTCCCTTTGTGGTGCAGTCAGTCTTGTGTCCTTTGCCATTAATTGTGCGTACCTTACTAAGATACGACGGTGGTTTAAGGTCCAGGTTATCCTGCCATATAATTTTGTCTCATTGACCTAGTGACTATTTTGGAGGGATATCAGGGAATAGTGTCCCCTAGTAGGGACATCTTTGGGGTATGGCCAGAGGCTCTAACTGTATCAAAGAGCACACATGACACTGTAGTTGTTGGATTGACATGTTGGCCCAATGTTGAAGAGCCTAAATTCAGGAATAGAACCTCAAGAGGCTATTGTATCTGTGGGTGAACATTTTCCCATTGCCAAGGTGCATTTGGTACCTGTGAGCTGACGTAGGGGGTATCACAAGGGTGGTTAAGGGACTCTGGCCTCCTTTGGGGCTGTCTCCTTGGGATCTGCCTTCTGTCCCTTTTCTACCCCCTATTATGACAAATGAGATTAGGTATCAGAGGATTATGTTTGGAATAACGTGTATGGACTGATTAAGAAATGAGGTGCGAAGGAGAACTAATGTCATAAGCAGAACAGTGTGTTGAGGTGTTATACACAGATGGAGAAAATGGAGAACTGGTTGATAGAATCTGATGCGAGAGTTATGAGATTGAGAGGAAGGGATGGATGTACAGTTAGGAACCATGCATCCTTGTGAGCTGCCATTAGGTAAGCAATGTTGACACATGAATTTATGCAGTCTTTCAAAAGTGATGATTGTATAGTTATACATGTATTGTTCACTAACTGCTAATCCTTTTCAACATTGTTTCAGGTGCTTATTATGGAATGGATAAACTGCCAAAAAACCTTGAAAGGCACTGTGAAGCTCTATCAGAAGCTATACAGCAGGCTGACCAAATTCTCGATCTTGTGAAGGCTAAAACAACTGCATCTTGATGCATGTATTAAAAGTTTATATATGTATATATTATACATGTACTGATTCATATGTAGTTTACATTTTAGTTACCAGTACTTCATAATGAAAGCATCTACATGTGAAGTATTGGTTGTGTGGAGAAGCTTAACGATACTGGTATATACAGTTAGAAGCTGTACATGAGCCTGGCAACCTGTGATGTTGAATGACTGACTGTAGTGTGTTGTCAAGTTGAGGTCCATCCACACTCGAGCAAAGCCCGGCAGGCAAGAGTTGTAAGTCAATCATTGGGCATTTTGTGGCAATCTGATATGGGACTCGGCTGATTGTCCATAGTTGAGAGGAAAAATTAATGGAAATAAGCAAGCGCTAGAGGAAAATCACCAGACACTACCTGGTGGTGCGATGCTGGGTGTGGAGAGACTACACTGCAAAACAGTGGCGAGTTAATGCAGATAAAGTAAACGCAAAGTCCTCAGCAGCATTGACAAAATCATAAATGTGACAAGAATTTGCCCGCCAGGTACTATTGTTAAGAGTGTGGACTAGTCTTTATAGAAATGTGTGTATGGTTTTTACATGAAAATACTAATTGCACACAGTTCAGGTGTTTTGCCAACAAGTGGTTCAGTTGTAAGTTAAGATCAAATAATGATATAATGCATCATGAAGCAGGTGTTACCCCTGCAAGTATTTAATCATTCATTGTAAACCACTCTATCCATAAAGCAACTAATGGTAATGCTCTAAAAATGGTAAATATTTTAAATTGTTAAAATATGTATCTAGATCAAAACTTTTCCTTGTGAACACTAAGCAGTTTATATAAATGTATATTTGTGGCTCAATAAATAGTTGCTTCTTAAAACTAAGACAACCATAGGGATACACAAATAACTTTTTCTAGCATAATTTTTATTATAAACAGGTCATCCGTTCACACACCTGGAATGGACTTGTGCATACATACTTAAAAAGTGTAACACCATTCTTTCAAACATGAGATGAGCAGCTGCTGAATACTTCCTACAGATGAACATGAGAAAATGTACTTCCATCACAAACCAAATAAGTTACCCATAAACTAATAACTTTACAACTCATCCTTATCAAACTCCTCCTCGCCAGTGGGAGGAGTTCCTCCAGCACCCTGGTACAACTTCGCAATGATTGGCTGCACAATATCCTCAAGTTCCTTCTTCTGGGCCTTGAAATCTTCTGCCTCAGAATCTGGATTGTCCTCCAGCCACTTGATCTTTTCATCAATAGCCTCTTCAATCTTTTCCTTGTCCTCATCAGTAAGCTTGGCCCCTAGCTTTTCCTTGTCGTTCACCTGGTTCTTTAGGCTGTAAGCATAGGACTCCAGCTCGTTCTTGGACTCAACACGCTCCTTCAACTTCTTATCCTCGTCAGCAAACATCTCTGAATCCTTAATCATGCGCTCGATGTCTTCTGGGGTGAGGCGATTCTGATCATTGGTAATCACAATCTTTTCCTTGTTGCCAGTGCCTTTGTCTTCAGCAGAAACCTGGAGGATACCATTGGCATCAATTTCAAAGGTCACTTCAATCTGGGGCACACCACGAGGAGCAGGGGGGATGCCGGTCAGGTCAAACTTTCCAAGGATGTGGTTGTCCTTGGTCATTGGTCGCTCACCCTCGAACACCTGGATGGTGACTGTGTGCTGGTTGTCAGAGGCAGTGGAGAAGATCTGGGACTTCTTGGTGGGGATGACAGTGTTACGAGAGATGAGCTTGGTCATTACTCCACCCACAGTCTCGATACCAAGGGTCAGAGGGTTCACATCCAACAGCACAAGGTCGTTTGTGTCATCTTCCCCAGACAGCACACCAGCCTGAACAGCAGCACCATAAGCAACAGCCTCATCAGGGTTGATGCCTCGGGATGGCTCCTTGCCATTGAAGAATTCCTTGACTAGCTGCTGGATCTTAGGAATACGAGTAGAGCCACCAACCAAGACAATCTCATCGATTTCCTTCTTCTGAAGGTCCGAGTCCTCAAGCACCTTCTGCACTGGCTTCATTGTTGATCTGAAGAGATCCATGTTCAGCTCCTCAAACTTGGCACGGGTCAGTGTCTCCGAGAAGTCCTCTCCCTCGAAGAAGGATTCAATTTCAATCCTAACCTGGTGGCTGGCAGACAGAGACCTCTTTGCTTTCTCTACTTCACGACGGAGTTTCTGAACAGCACGATTGTCTTTCCTGATGTCCTTGCCCTTCTTTTTCTTGTACAGCTTGATGAAGTGGTCCATGACACGCTGGTCAAAGTCTTCACCACCTAGATGAGTGTCACCGTTTGTGGCCACCACCTCAAACACACCAGAGTCAATCGTGAGCAGGGAGACATCAAAGGTGCCACCACCAAGATCGAACACAAGGATGTTCTTCTCACCCTCCTTCTTATCAATACCATAGGCAATGGCAGCAGCTGTAGGTTCATTGATGATCCTCATGACTGTCAATCCAGCGATGGTGCCGGCATCCTTTGTTGCCTGTCGCTGGGCATCATTGAAGTAGGCAGGGACAGTGACGACAGCATGAGTGACAGTCTTTCCAAGATAGGCCTCAGCCACTTCCTTCATCTTTCCAAGCACCATGGCAGAAATCTCTTCTGCTGCAAACACCTTTTCTCCCTGAGAAGTGGACACCTGGATATGGGGCTTTTCATTTTTCTTGATTACCTTGAAGGGGAAGAACTGGATGTCATGCTGGACAGATTTATCAGTCCATTCTCTACCAATGAGCCGCTTGGCATCAAAAATAGTGTTCTCGGGATTGGTGGTGAGCTGGTTCTTGGCGGAATCACCAATGAGCCTCTCTCCATCGGCGGTGAATGCTACATAAGAGGGGGTGATCCTGTTTCCCTGGTCGTTTGCAATGATCTCTACTCGTCCATTCTTAAACACGCCCACGCTGTAAACAAAGAATACCATGGTGTTAGGACAACTTAGTTACATAAAAGTGCTATCAGACAAAGTGCAACTAGAGCACAAGCACAATGGTGTTAATAAGTGTAGGGCAATCCTCACCATGAGTATGTGGTGCCAAGGTCAATACCGATGACAGTACCCACGTCATCCTTCTTAGATTCCTTGGCAGTGACCAACACTGCCACAGTGGCCATCAGGCCCAGGGCTGCCCAACACCTCATGGTCTGAAAATAAAGGTAATGTTACTAAAGAGGGACAATGACCTACAGTAGAATAATTAAACTTATGCTGCCATTAACTGCCAGATGCCATCCCTCGCCGCCATGATCAAACCCTCTTACCAACCACACAAACCCTAAGCGGCACCTCAAGGATAATGACCTTCAGGGAAACAATGAAACTTATAGGTTACCACCAATTATACAGCCAAATTATGTTCCACCGCCATGAACAGCCGCCCTAACCAAGACGACCTACTTGATGGCAGTCGGCACGTAACTGTACTACCCTCCAAGCTCCCACACCAAACTATACCCCTCCCTACCCACTTGTACCGTTACACAAGACCCAGGGGACAACTATTCTTTGGGACAACTAACTGGTGGAGGTGGATGGCCCTCACAATGTTAATTAAAAGTAACATCAATAATTAAAGTCACCACAAAACATTGATAGATTAATGAGAAAGAATGATGTAAGTTAATAAGCATAGTCCTTACACTATCGCTTCCCACAACTTGATACTTGATAGGCCGGTGCAGTCACCCTTTTGGTCTTGGCCTTACGATCGAACCAACCCGGAACCTTCGAGAAGACTCCGGGTACTACTCAAATAAATGTTGCAGGACATGCTTTAGTTACTCTATTTGTAATTACACGCATTTAGAAATATAATGAGAAAAAAATGTAATGGGGGCCAATTAATACTTTATATCCGGCTACACCTGCCATGGGTACCACAAAGTAATAAGCATTAAAACATGAACTAGATATACTTCTGTGCAAACCCTCCTTATATCACTACCCAATAAGCCAACTAAATCCACACGTCCCTTGAAAAAAGTTTTGAAAGAATGCTGTAGCGTAACCTTTAACACAGCCGGTATTTCAACAAACAATAATTACTTGGTAAAATCGAATCTATATGAATAAACAACAAACAATACATTCAATATACTTACATAATAGATTTCAAAACGTTGATTGGACTGGAGTAGAAGATTCTAAATAAGAATTTCTGTACAGAATACTGGTTGGAAGACGTGCTCTCACTGTGTTCCTTGGTGGTTCTGTGTGACACTGAATGGGTGGTGCCGCGATCGCCTAGAAATATCGTCTGCTAAGTCTCGTGGATCTTTGTGATTGGTCCACATGAACCACGTGGTATACGATTGTGGCTCCTGATTGGCCTTCGTCATCACCTTTGGCGCATTGTCATTGGTACACGTCTTGCAACTATTTTCAAAACTTATTCAGAGTCGAACTTTACATAATATTTTATTTTTAGATACTTTACCAATATTTCAAAATTTATTTGTTCTTGTAAAACATCTGTTAACAATATAAGTTAGTTACAGTAGGTTTTAAGGGTATTGGAAATGCATTTAGCCTGCATTAGGTGTAATAGTAACAAAAAATGTGGAGTTGTGCGGCAAGGGTGAGGCGCGGCGGTGAGGTGACGTCAAGGTTCGGTCTCATTTCCACGGACGCGGCATAGGGAGAAGGTGACACGTACCACTTCCTACCTGCAGTGATGGGGGTGAGTAGGGAACGTGGTGCTTTATCATATATGACAATCATGAACACTTGTATGACACCGGAACACAGTTGGGTCAAAGATCATCAACCTGCGTAAGGACGATGTCCCTGAATACTGATCGGTGTTGCCATGGCTACTTTTGGTCCCCGGGATGGAATGCCGCGCCACGTGGACGAGCGGCCGCATGAGGCGAGGCTTTAAAAAAGAATTGATAGTTTTTGTGGATTAACCAGAACTCTTGTTATTCGTGTACTTACTTTGTGTGGTTCTTATATGCATTTTCTTAATTGCAGCCATTATTGCTTGTACGTAATTATCTTAATCGGTTATTGAGTCCCATCAGTCGTTTCCTTAAAATACCATCACCTGGGAGTTTGTATGAAACTAGACTACGGTTTGCTTAGTTTCCTGAAAAGTCACTTTAACTTGGTGGGGGTGAAGATCAGGACATACTGAACTGGTGATTAGATAATTATATGGCATGCAGCCCCCCTCCCATAGCAAAGACTTCTAGAGACTCGTAGTTGAGTTTTTTTCTTTTTTCCAGTGCGTGTAGAACGGTGGAATTTCTTGTATTAGGTCAATAATGACCCACTACGAAGACTAGGCAAAACTTTAATCTCCCAAATACCTAAACTACTAGTCTACAGGTTTCTATATTTATTCTGTATACTTACTGAGGGTGTCAAGAGAACTGAAGGGCAGAAATTTTCCAAAGTGTTTTGTAGATTTATAATATATAGTAAGGACAGTGCTGAGCCAATATAAATGAGAAACTATTTAAAAATTAATAGTTAGCCTACCTCGTGGATTAGATATAATGCCTTAACTTGTATTGACAAATAACAGAACCTTGTTCACACTAAACAATTTTTCGAAGGGAAGGAAAAAATTGTTTTATTTTGTAATTGAGTGACAACAATTTGAAGTGATCTGAACAAGTATGAGGTTGAATTTGCTGTACATTACAAAGGTAAGGAGATATCGAATAGGTCGTCTTACGAATATTTACCTTTTAGCAGTGTGATATAACTTTGCTCATTAGATTTCATGGTGGAAAAAAAATTAGGAACAGGCAAGACAAGCCTCAGTCCATCACGATTCTAATGACTTTAATCTACTATATGTATCTACTCCATCATCTTATGTTCTTATCTATGGTTTCTGACGCCTTTCCTCTGAAAACTTAAACTAAGGGGATGGCCACAGCAGAAGAACCTCCACCTCTTATCCACAAACTTCCTCCTTACTAGTTGAATCCCTCTACCAGTAACTCGTTCATGTACTCGACCCTATCCTATGTTACAAATTGCCTTCCTCTCCTAGAACCCACGACTTCACTCGCATGCACTTTTGTTCACAAACTCTTCTCTTCCTCTCGATATAACCAGACTACCTACGAAGTTTTGATGCATATCACACAGCTAGGGTCAAGGTCTTTGAATGTGACATTACTAAGGTAATTATTCCATGATGCTTTATTGTAATTATGATGTGCATTTTTATTGCTTCCCAAAAGCACCAGTGTGGAATTTTTGTTCACACTGGCCGTCAAGAGGAAGTAGATCAATTCCTAGTCCAATGGGTGAGGCAGATGGTATATCATACATTATGCCTCAATCGGCTCAGGTACAACTCATTTATGTAGCTATTTAAGTTTGACTTGTCTCTTCACTAAGTTCTTTTGCAAGACTTTTTAAGAATGGGAACGGTTTCATATGTTGAGTTATAACATTGTAATTTCTTAGATTTTTTCATATTTGTTTTGATTAGATATGTTTAAGTACATTTAAATACATTGAATACCGATCAGATGAATTATAACAATATTTATGCATTTATCTTCAGGAGTACTGAGTAATCTCAGTATGGACTCTCAGCAGCAGATTCAGATGGAGCAAGATCTTCCTGCATTGAATGAAGCAGAAAAACAATTGTTACTCAAACAAGACACTAGAGGGCTGGTACCTACATTTCGACAGCAAAAGTTAGAGGAAGAAGCTGTCAAGAACTGGGATAAATTCTACAAACGCAATGAGACCAGGTGGGCAATCGTTATGTTAAATAATATTTTTATTTCACCTAGAGGCATAAACACGTCAAAGGTTGTGTACCTAATTATAGGTAGTACGTTCACTTATGGACATGACCCCAAGTTGCAGGAAGGTTTTGGTTATTGATTATTTTTCTTTAATGACTTGGTGTTTATAGTGACTTGAGTTGTGTACTTCCAGTTAACAAATAGCACTAGATTACCTTTGTTTATAACTAAAGTGCTCCATGATTTTAACTACAGTGTTCCATGTAGGTTGTTAAAAGGTCATCAGAAGACCTAGTTTAACTATAATACTCTGTGTAGGTTCTTCAAAGACCGTCATTGGACCACACGAGAATTTCAGGAGCTGGTTGGAAGTGAGGAAGGTTCTCGGGTGCTTTTAGAGGTGAGCACACTTACTAATATGGTCTGCCCTTTACTGGCTTCCGTGTTCTTAATGAGTATAATAACTCTATCAATGACTTGCAATGGGTTTTCAATCATTCATTGATGACTGCAATTATTTGAATGAGCCTTATTTAAAATTCCACCTACTGTTGATTTGGTACAAGTATACATTGTTGGTGGTGGAAGATTGCTGAAACGGCTGCTGGTTGGGTAGGGGGAGTCAGAGCCACGTGTGTAGCATTAGTATTTCCGTCTTTTATATATTTATTTTTTTGTTTTTGTTTTTGTTTATGCATTGTGTGCATGCAGTATCAAACAAACCCTAAATAAAAAAATAAATAAATAAATAAAAAATAAAAAATAAATTAATGAAACGCAATTTGTTTAAAGAAGAGCGTGACTCTGGCTGAGTTGGTAGTATATAATTATATTTTAAGCTACATTTGTGTAGTGATGATAATCTTCAATGTTTTATATTTCAGGTTGGATGTGGTGTTGGCAACTTTATATATCCTCTGCTTGAAGATGACCCAAATCTGCTTGTATATGCCTGTGATTTCTCCTCTCGTGCTGTCCAATTTGTCAAAGACCACCCACAGTATGATCCAGCTAGGGTTAAGGTCTTTGAATGTGACATTACTAAGGTAATTATTCCATGATGTTTTATTGTAATTATGATGTACATTTTTATTGCTTCCCAAAAGCACCAGTGTGGAATTTTTGTTCACTCTGGCCGTCGAGAGGAAGTAGATCAATTCCTAGTCCAATGGGTGAGGCAGATGGTATATCATACATTATGCCTCAATCGGCTCAGGTACAACACATTTATGTAGCTATTTAAGTTTCACTAAGTTCTTTTGCAAGACTTTAAGAATAGGAACGGTATCATATGTTGAGTTTCCGTTTTGTGTATATTCACATCAGTTAGGGGCATGTAAGCATTGCCTAAGAAATGCCATCACTTAGTTTGTAGTCTTACTACATGTTTGTCATAGCTAAGAACTTCAAAGATGACAACATTTCTCATTGTGCTATTAATCTACCAATAGTATTTGTAGTGCATAGAATAGCTGCACCAGTTATATAGAAGACACACTAAATTAATTAATTATACAATACAAGGAAAAATATGTAGATGGATCAATATCATGTAGCAAGTAGATGTTTTGACCAGAGTTGGGTCCAAGTACAGACGGCTGTACTTAGTCCAAGTGTCTGGATGTTTTTCAAGTACAAGTACAGTCATTTTGCTATGCACTTAAGTTCAAGTCCAAGTACATGTCATTGTATTTAAGTACAAGTACAAGGTGGTGAGTGGAGCGTGACAGGAAATCAACGTGTCTGGCCTTGTCTAGACAGTGTCTACTGTAGCATGTTACCAATTGAGAAAATACTACATAATTATGCTCCTTTATTCTATATTACACTACAATATCATAACTCAATGTACGTATTTACCCAATAGTATCAACACACTGCTAGAATCTATGTACAATATATAATTTTTGATTATACTTGAATGTACTTGGTATTTTTCAAGTACTTTGGGTCTAAGTACAAGTAACATTTTAAATTCCAAGTACATGAAAATCTGTCCAAGTACATGTATTTGGACCCAACCCTGGTTTAGGCTTTAGATGGCATCACATGCAGTGCTCTATTAGTTGTATTTGTGGCATTTTTGGAGTTCTATTTGCTCAAACTGTACAACAGCTGGTGCTGCTGACCAAAACTTGAAATGATAAGCAAAAAGTTCAAGTCCAAAATTGCCCTGCCAAGAATGATTAATGTTGTGATTAGTAATAAGCAAAGTGATTGATGAAATTTTTTGTTGTTACAGGATGAGTTGAACACTAAGTTGGATGGCATTGAAGTAGATATTATCAGCATAATATTTGTGCTGTCTGCCATTCATCCCGACAAGTTCCAAGGGGTTCTTGGTAACTTGTACCGGTGCCTACGGCCTGGAGGTGTGGTGCTGGTGCGGGACTATGGCCTTTATGACATGGCAATGCTGAGGTTCAGTCCGGGGAGCAAGCTGGGCTCACAGCTGTATGTGCGGCAGGATGGGACAAGGTAGGTTCATCTACTGTCAGTTGGAGGAAGTATGGTGACAAAAGGGATACATAAAAACTTGATGGGAAGTAATGTTAAAATAAAAGAACATTGTAAATTGCATATTAATGCTTATTCAATTATTTGATGAGAAGGATTGATTTCCTATTCGAGTAGGGCTATGTCAGGGATGTGTAATGTCGCCTTAGTTAAATATTTATATAGGTTGAATTGTAAAGGAGATAAATTAGAGCTTGAAACAGCTGGTAAAGGAATTTGGAATGATAGTTAATACTTTTAGTTTGAATCTCGCCTGTTTCACCATAGGAGTTTTTATAGTGTAGATTTTTTTGAAACCCTTTAATTATTTTCATGTACTTTTCTTTCTAAGGGCTTACTACTTCACCAAGGATGAACTGAGTGGTCTTTTCAATGAGGCTGGGTTTAGTGATGCAAGTTGTCATTACGTCTCTCGCCAAACCATAAACAAGAAAGAAGGTGTAAATGCACGGAGGAATTTTATTCAAGGGAAATTTCTGAAGTCTAAAGACTGAGGTAAGAAAGTTGGTAATGAAGTAAGTTCGATTGCACTTTTTTTTCCCCAATCAACAAGGCAGTGATTGCACTATATTTTTTTGCATGATGATTTACATTTTTTTCCTGAAAGTTGTGTTGACATTGTAGTCCCAACATTCTGAGGACCAATGACACTAGTTTATATTTGTAGTCTTTCTTGTACACTCAGACACCTTATTCAATTTCAGAATCTGGATTTCCTTGTCTTAGATAATGGAAAGTTCAGGTTAGTATCTTTCTATAATTTTCATCCCAAACTCTTGCTGATAAATTTTGTGATGCATGAGTAATATTTTCCTTTTGAATTTCAGTGAAATATGAAATGTGAGTTAGTGTTTAAAATGCTTTAGTAATGGAACTGACATGCCAGGGTATTTGTATACTACTAAAATGGTTTGTAGTAGTTTTATGTGCTAGTTATATATTGTTATGCACTCATGTCAACTCTCGAAAAGACTGGGCACAAGGGGAAGGTAGAATAAAGGTGTCTCCCTGAACCCTAAATGCCATGTCTTGGCTACCACATTTTGATGGAGATAAAAGCCAAGTATATAGATAGAATGTGTGAAGAGTGTGGAATGTCTCTGAAGCAAGGAAGGATGATTGTACATGATAGAAGGGAATGGAGAGCAGTGGTGAATGCATGGGGGTAATGACGTGGCCTTGATGACCTTTGGAGGTGGTTCTTGCATATCTGGTGTGACCCTTAGATCATATTGGGTGTGGGTAGGAAGAGGGCATGCGTCATGTATGAAGTGACGGGTAAATCCTTAGACCCTGTTGTGGCTATGAGCCTTGCCCTCGTTCCAATGTGCATGACTGACCTGGTGTGTTGTGTTTGGGTGATATGTACTTCTCTTCTCTGGGGGACTAATGGCTAAGTGGAAGGAGCATATATGTATGTGTGTATACAGGTCTTGTCTTGGCTACCCCCTTCAGGGGAAAACAGCCTGGTACATAGATAGATAATTTATATGTATTCATTTGCATCAAGTGCATTTTCCATAAATGGAAGTCGTTAATATTTAACAGAAAAAATGGATAAGTAATTAAGACAATTTGTTTAAAGAAGAGCGTGGCTCGCTAAGTTGGTAGTATAGAGTTCAATTTTAAGCTACATTTGTGTAGTGATGATAATCTTCAATGTTTTATATTTCAGGTTGGATGTGGTGTTGGCAACTTTATATATCCTGCTTGAAGATGATCCAAATCTGCTTGTATATGCCTGTGATTTCTCCTCTCGTGCTCTCCAATTTGTCAAAGACCACCCACAGTATGATCCAGCTAGGGTTAAGGTCTTTGAATGTGACATTACTAAGGTAATTATTCCATGATGCTTTATTGTAATTATGATGTACATTTTTATTGCTTCCCAAAAGCACCAGTGTGGAATTTTTGTTCACTCTGGCCGTCGAGAGGAAGTAGATCAATTCCTAGTCCAATGGGTGAGGCAGATGGTATATCATACATTATGCCTCAATCGGCTCAGGTACAACACATTTATGTAGCTATTTAAGTTTCACTAAGTTCTTTGGCAAGACTTTTTAAGAATAGGAACGGTTTCATATGTTGAGTTTCTGTATTATTGTGTATATTCACATCAGTTAGGGGCATGTAAGCATTGCCTAAGAAATGCCATCACTTAGTTTGTAGTCTTACTACATGTGTAAATTTTTTTGAAACCGTTTAATTATTTTCATGTACTTTTCTTTCTAAGGGCTTACTACTTCACCAAGGATGAACTGAGTGGTCTTTTCAATGAGGCTGGGTTTAGTGATGCAAGTTGTCATTACGTCTCTCGCCAAACCATAAACAAGAAAGGAGGTGTAAATGCACGGAGGAATTTTATTCAAGGGAAATTTCTGAAGTCTAAAGACTGAGGTAAGAAAGTTGGTAATGAAGTAAGGTCGATTGCACTTTTTTTTCCCCAATCAACAAGGCAGTGATTGCACTATATTTTTTTGCATGATGATTTACATTTTTTTCCTGAAAGTTGTGTTGACATTGTAGTCCCAACATTCTGAGGACCAATGACACTAGTTTATATTTGTAGTCTCTTGTACACTCAGACACCTTATTCAATTTCAGAATCTGGATTTCCTTGTCTTAGATAATGGAAAGTTCAGGTTAGTATCTTTCTATAATTTTCATCCCAAACTCTTGCTGATAAATTTTGTGATGCATGAGTAATATTTTCCTTTAGAATTGAAGTGAATTATTAAATGTTGTAAAACATGATAAATTGAGTTGGTTTGGACAAATGGGAGGAATGAATGGGAAAGATTTCTAAGTGAATCTTACATGATGATAAAACATTTGCTACTTCTGATGCAGATGATTACGTACCACCAAGATCTCTGAAGGTTGTATTTTGTTATTCAAACCATCTTCCTTGTGATATGTGTAATCATTGTGTATTTTTCTTCTTCAGGACCTGGAATCTGCACTCTAAATCTCGATAAACAGGTGTGTGCTGTTTAAATTTTCCCCATACCTATGTACTAAAGTAGATTATGATGAGTTTAAAGAATTCCTGAATTAATATTGATGGCATTATTAGCTCTAACTGATGCAAAGAATACTATTATGTACTTCACTTAGTTGGGCTTGATTAATGATCTCCTTTCTCTCCTACACAACAGGTGGTGTTCTGTGTCAAGTAAGGTGGCGTGCTGATGCTCACCTGGTTCATGTGGAGATGGCTTGAAATTTTCTTATGAAGGTAAATTATGCTTATTATAGTGTAATTTGAAGAAATGGGTTACTCCAGACAGATAGGTAATGATTCGTGGCTATTTTGTAGGTGTCAAAGTGTTTTATAATTTGTCTGAATCCACAAAATGGCCTGTAACTCTATAGGCCTTCTTGTGGATAAGACCCCCGCCCTTTGCCCCATTTGCAAAATTGATCTCATGTGCTGTGTAGGGTGGGACGGGTATCATGTCTCCCTCAACCCTTGTCTTGGGTATCTCCTTTTAATATGGGTGGGAAGGTGAGGGGGAATAGTGGGTTAAAGTTTTGTTCATGATGAAAACAAGACCTATGATTCCTGATTGTTTGGTACGTAAGTCGCTGAGTGTGCATTATAAAATTCCAGCCAAATTTATAACATTCTTTTGTTAAAACATTTATTGAATTTTCAGACAAATGGAATGGAATTTCAAGTTAGAGAACCAAGGTAAGTTGCGTACAACTTCAATATTCATCTTATGGATAGTCATGATGAACATAACTATATGATAAATAATGATTTTCATATAATCACTAATTTTTTACTGACTTGTTTGCATATGGATTCTTTTTCCACGATATTTTTAAGGCTAATTAGCTTTCTCCCCTTGCAGGTATTGGCCTCCAGATGTGCACTGACAACAGGAGGTTAGTGTTAGACTGTGCTGTGGTTGTAGAAGTATCTTGTGTGCCATCAAACTTATCTTTTATTTGATGGATTTGTAGATAAAAGTAATTTGTTCATGATGAAAATAAGACTAATGATTCCTGATTGATTGGTACGTAAGTCTCTGAGTATGCATTATATAATTGCAGCCAAATTTGTAAGTTATGGTGCTTAAAATTTCTTGCCTTTTCAGACTGAAATGAATTTTCTGGCATGTCAAGCTAAAGCTAAGGTAAGTTGCATACAAATTAAATTTTCATCTTGTGGGCAGTTATGATGATCACAACTATATGAGAAATAATGATTTTCATTCAAACACTCTAATTTTTTACTGATTTTACTTGCGTATGGACTCTTTCCATGGTACTAATCATAAGGCTAATTAGTGTTCTCTCCTTCCAGATATTAGCCTCCAGATGTGTTCTGACAACACAAGAGGTTAGTGTTAGACTGCTATGATATTGTTCAAGTATCATCGTGTGCCATGAAACTAGTCCTAAGTTGAAATTGACGAAAACTATAGTTTCAGGTTAAGGTATCATAATCTTGCTTTGTTTAGGGAACGTGAAATGTCTGTCTAGAATTTTCCTGTTTGTATTAGGGATAGTGCTTACTCATGAAATGTATATTTCATATGCGTCCGAGTAAAGAAATAAAACGATAATTTGGCACCAGATCTGAAACACACTGTTGCAAAATTACACCATTTCTGATAATTTATTTAGTATTTAGTAAATTGGTTGATGTTGAAAGACTAACATGACATTTCTTTTGCATATCACCCTTCAGTGCTGTTATGATTGGAAAGGAAATCTGAATTGAAGTTAAAGGAATGCAGTTCTTGCAAGTAAGTCTAGGAGTCTTAAAGAGGTTTCCTTTAGTGGTGTTATCACTGTTATGATGATTGCTTATTTGCTACATATGAGTATAATGATTACATACTGCCACCAAGATCGCTGAGGATATGATTTTGTGTGACTGACTATCTTGATCAGTGTTTGTTATGATTAAGTGAATTATATATTTTCAGATTGCATGAAATGTGCTACTGAATACAAAGGTATGTCACTACAAACTTTGAATTTTAAAGAAAATTAGTTGTCAAGATAGTTGCAAATGAATTTGATATAAATTTACTGCAGTCCTGTTATGATGATAGATAAGACAGTGATATTCATATGATCACTATCAGCTACTTCTGAACTTAGCAAGTAGGAAAAGTACTTGTCATTTTGTTGGTATTATCTAACTTAGTGTTTTTTTACAGATTTAATTCCTGGACTGATGTGGCAAGGATGCACAAGCACTAGGTTTTTGGATACAAAGGTATGTCGAAGTTTATATTTTTTAAGAAAATTAATAAAGATGGGTGCAAGTGAATTGATATAAATTAATTGCATTCCTGTTACCATGATGATAGATAATACAGTGATATTCATATGATCACTATCAGCTACTTCTGAACTTAACTAGTAGGAAAAGTACTTGTAATTTTATTGGTATTATCTAACTTAGTGATTTTTTACAGATTTAATTCCTGGACTGATGTGGCAAGGATGCACAAGCACTAGGTTTTTGGATATTGATATGTGAACAGACCATTATTTAATAAGGAAATTAAAATGGTGTTGAAGTTTATTTGGGTTTTTATAACAAAAGCTGGTTGCTGTTGAATGGAATTAAAGTTGGTTATTGTTGAATAAGGGCACATGTCCTTTCCACTAAAATTTTTAGTTGACTAAACATGACGTATTGGTCTCGCTTGATTTTCGATTTTCAACCCAGAACTTGAACGAAGTCAACCGCTGTTGCGGTATGAAAAGGCATACCAAAAACCAATATAACAATTCTAACTCGTGTAATCCATGTAAAAAAAAAATTACCTTAGTTAATGATATGCACAGTATAAAGTTGTATTTCTAGCTTTAAAGCTTTAATTATCTATATATCGGGGTGACACCCTGACAAGGCATACACACCTAACCCATACATACACATTCACTTCACTTTGCCCCAAGGGCCATACATGAGACTGATCCTTATCTCCATTGTGGAAGTCAGTCATCCTGTGGTTGGAAATAATTTCCAAGACAGCAAAAGGTTCGTTACTTCTGCCACTTAATAAGCTGTTTTTTTT
>JAXIVD010000948.1:47500-109516 GCA_036785275.1 Cancer borealis | reverse complement strand
CTAACTGACTGTCTTGATTCTTTAAGTCCGCCACAATGTTGCATCTTTATCTATCTTCTATTGCTATTTTCATGCTGACTGCTCTTCTGAACTTGCTAACTGCATGCCTCCCCCCCTCCCGCGGCCTCGCTGCACAGGACTTTTTACTACTTCTCATCCTTATTCTGTCCATCCTCCTAATGCAAAAGTTAATCAGTATCTTCACTCTTTCATCCCTTACACTGGTAAACTCTGAAACTCTCTTCCTTTGTCTGTTTTTCCACCTGCCTATGACTTAAACTCTTTCAAAAGAGGAGTGTCAAGACACCTCTCACACTAAATTGGACTTCCCCCCCATATCTATATTTCTCCTACTGTCCTCTTTGCAGGGTCTGGCAACAAGCGAGATTTTTAAAACTTATTTTTGTTTTACCTTAGCCAGTACCCTTTTAATGTAGAAAAAAAAACTTTTAGAGAAATCCATACATATGTAAGATTTTTTATTTTGCTTTCAGGGAAAATCTTGTATTACACTGGAGGAAAAGATGACTGCAAAAGAGAGGTAGTACGGAGTCCTGAGGAGCTGACAAGGTTGCTACATTTACACCACGCTAATGGAACAGCAGGACATCGTGGATGGAATGCTACCCATCAGAGTATTTCTAGGGAGTATTACTGGAAATCTATGGTAGCTGACATCATACACTACGTAAGTATTACACTGTCAGTAGTCTGTTCTATATTATGACTTCTTCAAGAAATGGCACCAATTACATGGTTAATTAACTTTTGACTTTAAAATTTTCTATCTTTAAACAACAAAATTAAGTGCTTCTTCACTGCAAACTTGAACCTCAAATGATAATATTTGCCATTCAGCCATTTTCCATAACAGGTAGGGTTGGATCCAAGTATGGGTACTTAAGTCCAAGCCTAAGTAATTGGATATTTTTCAAGTACAGGTACAGTCACTTTGCTATATACTTAAGTCCAAATACAAGTGTGTGTCATTGTACTTAAGTATAAGTACAAGTACAAGGTGAAGGAGTGGAGAGTGGAGCGTGATAGGAAATATTTGTATATTGGTCCTGTCTAGATGGTGTCTACTGTAGCATGTTACCAATTGAGAAAATACTACATAATTATGCTATATATGGGATTTCGTTCATTAAGACGCGTTCATACAGAGTTGTTACAGGGGTACTGAATTTAAGTGTATTGGTGTATGTTATATTAGACAAAAATTAACAAGCAATTTACTGTAGGTAGTAGGTACGAAGTAGGTAGCAAGTGGCGAGAACATGAGCGCCACCAACCCTTCACAGTGAGAGCTAACTGTGGACTGAGTGGCGTGCACGTCGGCGCATTCATGTTCAAACAAAGTGGAGAGTTTGCCCGGCTCACCCCACGCCTCGGATATAACGACTTGGTTCAGCCAGGAAATTATGTTTGTTATATCTGAAATTCGTTATATCGAGGTTTTACTGTACATTGCAGGCCGCAAAATGAGAATTCACAAAATTAGAATCATTAACCTTATGGTGATTTTAGTCATATTTTTGCCCTTGTTTGTACACAAATACATGTAGTTATACATCCTACAATAAAGAAAAATACAGTAAAACATAAATATTATCATTATCCATAAAAAATTAATATTAAAGACCATTTTACTGTACCTGGGCTTGCAGAGAAGGAGATTGGTCTCGGTCGCAAAATTGGAGGAAGCACTATAGCTTCAATGTAATTTTCAGATCAAAAACTGCTCCAAGTGCCAACAGCCTAATAAAAGACAGCCTATCAAAAAACTGAAAACAGATGATGGTCCAAAATCATGTCTCAAGAAGGCAAAAGGGAGATGGAACGTGTTGTGTATGGACCTTATGGGTCCGTTCAACATTACTGTGAAGAACAATAAGTATGTGATCACCATGATGGACCTGTTCACCAAGTGGGTGGTGGCGTACCCACTTAAGCACAAGTCTGCACCAAGTGTTGCTCGGGCCATTATGAAAATGGTCTACACCCACGGCCCACCGGTGAAGATAATTACAAACAAAGGGAAAACATTTGTTAATGAGGTAAATATAAAAGGAATTCTCTGATTAACAAAAACATACAAGTAAAGAATACAGGAAGTCCTCGCTATACGATAGTTCGATTTACGTTAAATTTGCAGATAGGATACTAGCCAATTAGTACCCTTTTTTCAATTTACGATACTTGTGATTCGCAGTTACGATATTCAAAAAAGCCGCCAAAATCGGCGTGGCGAGTTGGGTGTGGCCAAATCGGTGTGGTGGCACATGCAGCGCCACCACGACGCTACGCTACATGCGGCCAACTAGACAACTATTCCCGCGCCACCATTACAAACACAGTGAGACCTTGTGCTCGTGATTTACTTCCATTAAACAATGAATTACGTAATGATTGCATAATTAAACTTTTTTTTTTCTTTATTCAATTTGTTTATTTTTACACTAAGATATGTCCTTATGTATGTATCTGAACCTGAAAGAGTGACTTCGGCAATGTGCTGGAACGCATACCTATCTAATACATGTAAAAATGGGTTCGGTATACGCTGTTTTGGTTTACGATAGGGTTTCAAGGAACGCATAGCTATCATAAAACGAGGACTTCCTGTGCTATTTTATTAATGATTTGAGAAATGGTACGTATATATGAACAAATTTCTCTATTAGGATTGCAATTTATTATCATTAGCATTTTGAAGGTCAGGTTTTATGTTAACATTGATCAGTCTTTATCACCTCATGAAATCTTACCAATCTACATGGTTACCTGCAACTTGTATAGGCACAGGAAAGATATAGGTAAAAATTGGTTCACTAATAGGGTAGTAGAGGAATGGAACAAACTCAGCAAGCATGTGGTAAGTGCCGGGACAATAGATCCTTTTAAGAAAAGATTGGACATTTCAATAGATGAAGAAAACAGATGGTAAGTGTTAGGTGTGTTAGTGTTTTCCTCCACCACTTTAGGTTTGCCTCAATTTGCTCCCTATTCTTACTTCAGATCATGATGTCATCTGTAAACATCATAGTCCATAGATACTCCTGTCAGGTCTTGTCCATCAACCTAATAACAAGAAAGAGATCAGATTTGATGCATCCTTGATCTGTGATGCAATAACACCTCCACCTTGAACCCGTCTTTCATTCATGCTGCACATCTCACTGCTGTCACGCTTTGCTCATACATATTCTGCACCACCCTCACATACTTCTCCACCACTTCTGACTTCCTCATGCAGTACCACGTCTCCTTGTTCGGTATCCTGTCACAAGCTTTTATAAATCTTCAAACGCAAATGCAACTCCTTCTGGCCTTCTCTATACTTATCCATCAACTTTTTTTCTTTTTTTCACATCAGATACCTGTGGTGCCGGTGCTTTGATGGTCGGCCTCCGCCTGTTAGTGGCTCAGGTTTAGATTTTTTTTTTATAGTGATGCCTCAATTTTCTCACGTTCTCTCTGATGTTGAGAGTGAGAGAGGCTATTGCTGCAACTGCCTCAAATGCATATAACATTGCAAATCCCATTTGAGGACAGTGTATGGCAGCAATTTAGATGATCCTTGGCCACTCAGTGGTAATACCAAAGAAAAGTGGCCAGCAGATATTGGGACTTGAACCCGGGACCCTAGGTTGGCATGCCCGAATGCTAGCCACTGTACTACTGCCTACTTGAAGTAAACATCATGTCCTTCTTGGCATGAAAACATTTTGCTGCTCACAGATTCTCACCTCTCCTCACAGCCAAGTCTCTCCTACTCTTTCCCATAACTTGATGCTGTGGCTGGTCAACTTTATGCATCTTGACTTACTGTAGCCTTCCACATTATCCTTATTCTTGAATATCAACACCAGTACACTTGTTCTCCTTCTGCATCCTCTCATTTTTCAAGATGTAAAACGATTTGGTTAAAAGATCCACTGTCATTTCTCCTAAACTTCTCTATGCCTCCATTGGTATGTTATCTGGACCAACTGCTTTTCCACTCATCTTCATAACTCACTTCATCCGTATGAGTCCATTGTATTTGGTTCATGTCTCCACATCATACAACCTTTTCTCTCATTTTCTTCATTCATCATCTCACTGAAGTACTCCTACTTTCTTAACATGTTCTCCTCGCTTATAAGAACAGTTCCATCTGCATCCTTGATCATACTTTTTTATTATGTTTATGTGTATAAATTCAGATACCATTCTTATTCCTACACTTAAAAAAAAAATTTTTTATAGCATTTCAGTTGCTATACATTAATTACTCATCCTCTAATGAGACATAAATATTTGTAACTTGTTATTGATTTTGTATTTTCCTGCAAATTTCTTCATGTTGATTTCTTTGTTTTCCAGGTTAATAAGAATGTAGAATCCGTCTTTGGGGTCCAACATATGGTGGTTTCAGCGTATCAGCCGCAGTCAAGTGAACAAACCATAAAGGCGACTATTGCAAAGTGCTGCAAAGACAACCACTCCAACTGGGATGAGTAAGTTTAACAGTGTTCACATGCTTCATATAAAAAGATGTTAGGATAGTTATGAATACTGAAAAATTAATATAATTCATAGAGTAACTTAAAAGTTAAGATAGAAATTGAATTAGAAAATTTTGAACTGGTCCTCCTCTTTAGTTTGTTGCAATTCTTCATTTGTTTGAGTTGTTTTCCCTTAGGTAGGAGGTCCTTTACATTGTAGTGGATTCACATTTTCAGAACTCATATTGTTAGGTGTATATCAAATTAAATTATTTAGGCATCTTGGTCACTTGCTGCCACATTGAGGAGGATTGGTATACCTTAATAAATTATAATAGTGCACATTTATTTATTCATTACAGAGTCCTCCTATCTGCAGTGTATGGGATGAACACCAGCCAGCACACATATGCAAAGAAAACTCCTTTCTATCGTATGTATCTGAGAAATGCTGAAGATCCACAGACCATCAATGACATACATGCATCTCAGAAAGGTGAAGATGATTCTGATTGTGACAGTACCAGAGCTCAAGATATTACTGATGAAGATCCTACTGATCTGCCAAGTCATGGATATTCATTGCTTGCATCACCTCTGCATCTAACTTTTGTATAATTTTGTAATAGTTTTGTTTAATTTCTATGTAGCCACTCTCTCCTCGTACATAGTTAATTATTTTACATTTTGCATTACATTTGGACTTTGTATTAATATAAAGTCTAACCTAATGAGGGTTCATCTTGACCTCTAAATTTTGCATTGCCTTCAATCCACTGTATCACCATGTTTTCCAGTATAAATATGAACAATTGTGATGTGTGTGTGTGTGTGTGTGTGTGTGTGTGTGTGTGTGTGTGTGTGTGTGTAACCAGTTATTTATGCAGGAATGTAATAATTGTACAGTAGAATATTGAATAAACTTTATTTCCAAGTTTCAGTGCTTATATAGTCTACATCATCATCATTTTAAAATTCACATCACTCTTTATAAAATGTATAATACTACAAGAGCGGCATTGTGAGTTGTGTAATAAGAATAGAAAATGTACTTGAACAGCTGAAGGATTACAACAGATAAATGACAATACCTTAGGAAGGTCATATAGTGTGAGAGACTAATGGAGTTCAAATAAGCAGTGACTTGCGCCCCAGGGAACAGTGTATTATAGCTAGAAATAGGGCCAACAAGATACTGGGATTTATTAGTAGGTGTGTGACAAATGGGAGTTCTGAGGTCATTCTGAGATTGTATTTAGCGTTAGTCAGACCCCACCTAGATTATGCAGCTCAATTTTGGTCCTCTTATTATAGGAAGGATATAGGCTCCTTGGAGGCAGTTCAGAGTAGTGATGGGCGCTTTGTGAACGAGTCGGTTCATAGAGCCGGCTCTTCCAGGTGAACGAGAAGAGCCGGATCTTTCTCGAGAGCCGTTTGGGATTTTTTTGAGAGCCGTTAATTTTTTTTTTCTAGTTTTTCCATATTTTTGCAATTTTCTAACAAAATGCAAAAATTACCGATTGTTAATAATTATAGTAATGATAATAATAATAATACTTACGAGAATGAAGCCTATTCATAAAAATTATATAGTAAAATAGTTAAGTTACCCCTTCAAGTTAACAAAGAAAACTGTATTTACAAGTGCTTTGGCCTCTAGCAAAGAGGGGTAACTCAACACATAAAACACATATATATGAATAATTCAGAAAATATATGGTGTATATGGCAGGCCAATGATGTGGAATGTATACTATAATATTCCCTACAACATATCGGTAAATGAAGACAATCTGATAATATTAAGAGGTCAAATTAAATTATAGAACTCTTCTCAAAATAGTGTACATATCGTATAAATCAAGTATATTTTTTTCCATAGTTAATTTTTTAACACAAAACTCATTTTGTCATTATAGCTCGAGAACCATAAGGTATACGTACAATGACTACGAATAGACAAAGAGTGAATAGGAATCCAACTTTTTGTTGCAACATTTAAAAATGAAATTACTCTTTATATAATGAAGGAAATTTTTATTTTTCATAACCTGTGAGTAAAATAAAAATAAAAACTACACTAGCTGATACGCCTTTTAAAAGTATTTAAATGATTATAGGTGCATTTTTTCTGTCAAACTAATCGTTAAGGTTTTTTCCTTATAACTCGAAAACTATGAAATTGACGTAAAATGATTAGGAGTAATTAGGGAAGTTAAATGAAACAAGCTTTCTTTTCCTATTGAAAATGAAACTCAATGATAAATGACCATCGAAATTTTTTTTTTCTTAACTATTAGCGTTATTCAAAATCAGACTACACCAGTTGAAAGGCCTTTTGAAGGTAAGAAAATAACTATTTAACATAATTTTTGTCAAACTAGTATTTAACATTTCGTTTTGTAAAAACGAAAACTATGGAGTTTTAAGTCAAAAAATCTGCGAATAATTAAAATAAGGAAATAAATATATATATTTTTTGGACCATCAGAACATGTAAACAGTTTATAAATAATGAAAACATTAAAAACAAAAAGTTTTTGGCGTAAAGTTAGATTAAATTACTGATAGAACTTTTAAAATTACATCAATTAGCATAAGTGCATTTTTTCTGTACGACTAATATTTACGCGATAAAAGACAAGTTAACTACGTTGATAATTTGAGAGGTGGTAGGGTACCCCACCACCCCTCAAACTCACGTTACGTAACAGTCAACCGTCGCGCGCTCTCTCTCTCTCTCTCTCTCTCTCTCTCTCTCTCTCTCTCTCTCTCTCTCTCTCTCTCTCTCTCTCTCTCTCTCTCTCTCTCTCTCTCTCTCTCTCTCTCTGATATATAAATGTTAAATAAGAAAGAAAATAGATAGTATGTGTGTGTGTGTGTGTGTGTGTGTGTGTGTGTGTGTGTGTGTGTGTGTGTGTGTGTGTGTGTGTGTGACCGTGTGTGTGTGTGTGTGACCATGAACGAAAAATTGTCTGAGTCTCTCTCTCTCTCTCTCTCTCTCTCTCTCTCTCTCTCTCTCTCTCTCTCTCTCTCTCTCTCTCTCTCTCTCTCTCTCTCTCTCTCTCTCTCTCTCTCTCTCTCTCTCTCTCTCTCTCTCTTTTTATTTATATTTATACTAGCTTACAGAGTTGTTACATCTACATTACATAGTTTTAGTAACTTACAGGCTAAAGGTAACATAGTTAGTGTTCCCTATCTTAAAGCCTTACTCTATATAAATACATATATATACATATATAAATTTTCATTCCCGGGCCTGTTTCAGCAGCCAGTCATTCACCATCACTTTGAACCCCTTGCGAGGGAGGGCGATAACATCCAACACACAATAATCCCTTCCCTTCGCTGTCTGTTATTTTCAGTAACAGTGTTTCAAGTTCCCTGGGCACGGGCACGGGGGGCCTCTCTCTTTCTCTCTCTCTCTCTCTCTCTCTCTCTCTCTCTCTCTCTCTCTCTCTCTCTCTCTCTCTCTCTCTCTCTCTTCTCTCTCTCTCTCTCTCTCTCTCTCTCTCTCTCTCTCTCTCTCTCTCTCTCTCTCTCTCTCTCTCTCTCTCTCTCTCTCTCTCTCTCTCATATAGAAATGTTAATTAAGAAAGAAAATAGATAGTATGTTTGTGTGTGTGTGTGTGTATGTGTGACCGTGTGTGTGTATGTGTGTGTGTGTGTGTGTGTGTGTGTGTGTGTGTGTGTGTGTGTGTGTGTGTGTATGTGTGTGTGTGTGTGTGTGTGTGTGAACGAAAAATTCTCTCTCTGATAGATAAATATTAAATGAAAAAGAAAATAGATCATATGTTTGTGTGTGTGTGTGTGTGTGTGTGTGTGTGTGTGTGTGTGTGTGTGTGTGTGTGTGTGTCTGTCTGTCTGTCTGTCCGCCAAATAACAGACGAGGCAAGTCCACATATGTGCCTCAGTAAGCCTACTGTCGCCAACGGTTAATGATAACAAAAAATATTTGGTTTAAATTGAACATTTTTTGAAAGCTTTTTCACCTTTCCTTAAATCAATAGGCATTGAAAGCTAACTAGCAAAGTTATCCTAAGAAATTTCTTCTAAATTATAAAGACTATAAACAGAATATGTGGAACTACTTAAAAAAAAGTATTTGAGAGCTGAAAGAGCCGTTTGGGAGCCGGAAGAGCCGGCTCTTTTGAGTGAACGAGAACGAAAGACTCGGTTCTCGGAAAAGAGCCGGAACGCCCATCACTAGTTCAGAGAAGAATGACCAAGATGATTCAGCTGAAAAATTTACTCTACAAAGATAGGTTTAAACGTTTTAATCTCCACTCCCTAGAGATAAGGAGGGCAAGAGGGGATATGATTGAGGTTTTCAAATGGGTAAAAGGAATTAAAGGATACATTGATCAGGTTTTATAATTTAGTAGTCAGGATAGGACACGTGGAAATGGGTATAAGCTAGAAAAACTTAGATTCAGGACAGACATAGGTAAATATTGCTTCACTAACAGAGTCGTGAACGATTGGAATAGGCTGAATAGACACGTAGTAAGTGCTGAGTCAATAGGTAGCTTTAAAAGACGGTTGGATCAGAGTATGGATAGGGATGACAGGTGGGATGGCTAAATATTGGATTATTTCAAGGATGGGGGACAAGGAACTGCCTCGTGTAGGTCATTAACTGGCCTCTTGCAGTCTCCTCAATTCTTATGTTCTTATGAGAGGTGGACGTAGGTAATAAGGGAGTATTGGAGTTACAGGAACTACCTAGTGCAGGCCTCCGTGCCTTTTATAGCTTCCTTATATTCTTATGCACGTTTATATATAACAATAAACATATCTATCTATCTGTAATAAGTGTTGCTGACTCAAATACTATATATAGAGAGAGGACCAAATCTTGTTAAAAATATGACAATGGATAATGATTGACTAATGTAAACTGATAAATTGATACAGAAGATTCCAGTTAGGTAATCATCAACCATAGAAAAAACATAATGTAAAGGTATGAAGAACCTTTTTTGTTATACTATGAAACTAAGATACAACAATTTATCCTCTATACGTACGATAGTTAGGTGTCACGCGTGACGTAAAACAGCTGATGATGTAAACAAATAGTGGCGGAGCGGGTTAAAGAAGAAGAAGAGTGTGTTGAAAATTACCAAGAAGAAAAGAGGAAGAAGAGTGTGTTAAAGTTACCAATAATAATAATAAGAAGAAGAGTGTGTCAAAACTACCAAGAATAATAGTAATAGCACGTAATGGTTATACAAGGCTGACACTCCCCCCTTGAACGTGTGTGTGTGTGTGTGTGTGTGTGGCTGCATCTGTAACCATGATAGCGTCGGAGTCAAGTACTAGTGGTGATGATGTAGACTCGAGTATCAAGGCCCAGCTGGAGGACGAGGTTATCAGGGAGGCACTCACGTCTGGCACGGACCTCAGGCAGTACTCACAGTCCGTGGAGAAAGAACTAAGACAGGTGGGTACGAGGGTAGGGGTTAGGGTAGATCGTATCTGTGTTTTATTATTAGGGTTCACGTAAGATTTTAGATCTTCAATATAATGGCGTCTATTTACGAAATAAAATGGCATCTGCAGCTCGTTCAACTCCCCTTTTTTGGTCATAGGGAACATTTAATAGCTTCTATATTGATATAATCTAACATAACCAAACCTTAATCTACATGACAAATAACAGAACCTTATTTAAACCAAACTAAACTTTATTTTTTGAAGAGGTCTCACAGAAAACATTGAATATCTCACTAACTAAGAATTTGCGACGGAAATGTAATTAAGAAAACCTTCTCAGAATGCATCAGACAATGCAAAAATATAACCCTGAATTCTCTAGAGCATTGTGAAGATGTAAAATAATACCGGGTTTAATTGTTATATTTCATTGTTTGGTTATACGTGTGTTTTACTAGTTATGTTTTACTTGTGTTTTATTATGTTTTATTGATTTGCTTCGTATTTTTTTCTCTTTCCTATTTTGTTTTTACTTTTTTCATGATTATTTTTGGCATTAGGGTATTTCTGGGTAAAGATTCGTTTCCTTAACCAATCGATATCTTATTACATTTATAATGCACTGCAAATTCAATCTCAGAAACTTACTTGTTCAGATCACACCAAACAGTTATGTCGCTGAATTTAAAAAAAAAAAAAAAAAAAAAAAAAAAAAAAAAAAAAAAAAAAAAAAAAAGTTGTGGGTTACGCTAGGTTTAGTTAAGTTTTGTTACATTTAGTTTGGTTTGGTTGGGTTAGTTTTGGTTAGGCTTATGCATATCAAATGTTCTCTATGACTAAAAGTAAGGTGTTGTGTGAGGTGCAGACTCCATTTTCTTTCGTAGCCACACGCCATTCTGGTGAAGATGTAAAAATTTACCAAAAAAAATTGCTTTGTTAGCATAACCTTCCCAGAGCTGTAGTTAAATAAGCCTAACCAAAACTAACCCAACCAAACCTAACTAAATGTAACGTAACCTATAAAAAAAACTTTTTTTTTCTGTAATTCATCGGCATAACTGTTTGAAGTGATCTGAACAAGTATCTGAGGTTGAATTTGCAGTGCATTATAAAGGTAACCAGATATAAATTTTTTAAGGAAATGAATCTTTACCTTTTTTTACATTATTTAATTTCTAGTGATAAATTCTGAAAAGGTTTTTCCTCGTTTACTTTGTATTTTTTTCCTTTTCACATTTTTATTTTTTTTATTTTATATTATTGTTTTACTGATTTTCTTTGTATTTTTTTTAATCTTTTTCCATTTATTTTTTTATTTTTATTTCATTATTATGTTTTGCTTAATTTTTCTTTCATTATTCTATTATGTTTTACTGATTTGCTTCATATTTTTTTCCTTCCCAATTCTAATTTTCTATATCATTATGTTTTACTAGTTTCCTTCGTATATCTTTCTTTTTTTCACATTTTCAATTTTTTTCATTTAATTAATATGCTCTACTGATTTGCTTCTTATATTTTCCTTTTCCCATTCTTCTTTTCTTTTTATTTAATTATTATGTTTTACTGATTTTCTTTGTATTCTTTCTCTTGTCTTTTTTTTTTACTGTTTCATTGCATTGTTAGTAATGTATCAATATTTGCAACATGTCACTTTGTGAATACATTTTTTCATAGCATAAGTATAAAGTTACTTACATTGGGTTAGTTAGGTCAGAAATCTTCATCACTTATCTGATAACAAATTTACATCAGTTTGAGTTTGACACATGTGTTTGTGACTCTGTAAGGAACAGTAGCTCTGAGGCGCAGGCGGTTGTCTCGACGAGGGTCCCTCATTTTGTAGCCAAATATTCACTCCTTAGTAACCTCACAGTAACTCACAGGAGAGGAGTCAAAGGTAACACTTTTAGAGGTTGGATATATATATTAACACCAAATTAAATCACTGGTTGCTCAGTTTAGCTACTGCACAAATGCTTACAAAGATGGTTGTGAAAGCTTGGAGATGGCGGAGTTCCTACCAGCCGTAGAGTAGAATAAGCAGCGGTGAAGTAAGAGCGGCAGCGCTCAGGGCCAACAGGTGGTGGCGGAGGATCGGTGCAGGCAAAGTCCAACCTGACAGTACGGGTGAAGAGGCAGCAGGACTAGCCCCCTCTGAGAGAGCAGTAGGTGCATTAAGGACGTGGCTCAGAGTCCAGTAACAGAAAGTGATGCAGGAGGAGAGGCCAAATGGAGGACGGTAGATGGCAAGATGTTAAGGCGCTCTCAAGTCCCAGAGTGTTCTGGCCCCACTACTGCAGCCTAATTGGGGGTTCGACTCCATTTTGAACCGAGACAAGGTAGTGAAGCATGACAAGAGCAACGAAACAATGGTCGAATTAGTAACAATTGAAATAAACCCTCCCCCCCTAATTACTTGAACAACGAAGTCGAGGTGAAACAAAACAAATAAAACAAACATAGAACCCAACAACGGGAAGTTAACAGTTATTAACATTCTATTCCTAGACAAACTCCAAGCAAAGTTTGATGTTGAATATCCGTATGTGTGCCTTTGTTTATAAGTTCAAAAGCAATTCACCTAAATCTCAATAACAAGACCATCCTCACTTAGTATTATAACTGTTCCTAACCTTCCTTGGATATGATGCTGCAGTTTGCTTCAATGTGCCAGCTTATTGTTGGTGTGCATGCATTAATACTGCAACTTGGCTTACTAGTTATGGTCCAGGCCAAGCGTTGATGTCAGGCAGCTGTGTGGGTGGCTTTCTTTATGAGCACAAAAGTAGTTTAGTTTTGATAACCAAGCCATCTTCAAACCACACAAAGACTGCTCCTGAGGAAGATATGAAGCCGTACATTCAGTTTTAATGGATTGGCTTTGTGGCCAATACACTAGAAACAAAGTAATAGGATCCACCGTAGCCAAGCTTCAATTAATATATGCATGTATCATTGTATAGAAGTATTAAATTTATTTATTCTAAAGTGACTAACAAAGTTAATTCTTAGAGGACCTTCATGTGCAGACTTTGTACCTTCAGTCTCCACTTTTACTTATGGCTGAGTGGTAGGTACATTTGTATACATAACTTTTTGCACACCTCATGAGTATTGTTAGTTGAATAGTGTCATGATATTAAAACTACTTGTAACGAAAAGTATTGACACAACATCGTATGAGTGTTTGACAATGTTAGAATTTATCTTCATTATCAATACTAGATGGACAGTTAGTAGAGTGTAAGTACCCATCTCAATTCATTGGATGCTCCTTAAACTAATTTTATAGAGAATGGTTAATACTTTAAGAGTATAGCCTCATTATTTTCCATAAAAGATGAACACGGCTATGATCTAATTGAATAATCAGAAAATGTGTTTGTAAACTGGATTTTAAATAAAAATACATACAACTGTGTTTTAAACATCATGAATGGCATCATACTTGATAGTGTCCAGAATGATGTTGATGTCATGGTTGAAGAATAAAACTGTACTGCATTTTGTAAGGTGGATGTATGTGGAGCAAAACTGAATGTGTTTTTATTGTGTTTCAGCTTGAGAATCTAAGCATTCAGGATTACATCGGCAAGGCTCAGAACATAGCCACTCTCCATCACCAGATTACAGAATGTGACTCCATACTTGAGGTAACATAACACTGTTGTTTATTACTTATTAGTTCATCTTGTGTCATGTGTCCCCATCATATGGATTAGTGGTTTTTTTTTTTTTTTTTTTTTTTTTTTTTTTTTTTTTTTTTTTTTTTTTTTTTTACATTCAAAGGGTACAGGCTAAGGGGAAAAAAATTAAGTATAAAAAAAATATCCCGCTTGTCGCCAGACCCTGTAAAGAGGATAGTAGGAGAAATAAAAAATGGGGGGGCAGTTCAATTTATTATGAGAGGTGTCCTGACACTCCTCTTTTGAAAGACTTCAAGTCATAGGCAGGTGGGAAAACAGACAAAGGAAGAGAGTTCCAGAGTTTACTAGTGTAAGGGATGAAAGAGTGAAGATACTGGTTAACTCTTGCATTAGGTAGATGGACAGAATAAGGATGAGAAGAAGTAGAAAGTCTTGTGCAGCGAGGCCGCGGGAGGGGGGGAGGCATGCAGTTAGCAAGTTCAGAAGAGCAGTCAGCATGAAAATAGCGGTAGAAGATAGATAAAGATGCAACATTGTGGCGGTGACTTAAAGAGTCAAGACAGTCAGTTAGAGGAGAAGAGTTGATTAGGCGAAAAGCTTTGGATTTCACCCTGTTTAAAAGAGCTGTATGAGTTGAGCCCCCCCAGACATGAGAGCCATACTCCATACATGGGCGGATAAGGCCCCTGTACAGAGCAAGCAGCTGAGAGGGAGAGAAAAATGGATGCAGACGCCATAGGACACCTAACTTCTTGGAAGCTGATTTAGCAAGAGTAGAGATATGAAATTGCCAGTTTAGATTTTTAGTAAAGGATAGACCGAGTGTGTTTAATGTGGAGGAGAGGGAAAGTTGAGTGTCGTTGAAGAAGAGGGGATAGTTATCTGGAAGGTTATGTCGAGTAGATAGTTGTAGAAATTGAGTTTTTGAGGCATTGAACAAAACAAGGTTTGCTCTGCCCCAATCAGAAACTAGTGAAAGATCAGAAGTTAAGCGTCCTATAGCATCTCGCCTTGAGTTATTTAATTCTTGTTGGGGTGGACGTATGTTGTATGACGTTGAAAAATGCAAGGTGGTGTCATCAGCATAGGAGTGGATAGGGCATTGAGTCAGACTTAGGAGATCATTGATGAATAATAGAAAGAGAGTGAGTGATAGGAAAGAACCCTGAGGAACACCACTGTTGATAGTTTTAGGAGAAGAACAGTGACCGTCCACTACAGCAGCAATAGACCGGTCGGAAAGGAAACTGGAGATGAAGGTACAGAGAGAAGGATAGAATCCGTAGGAGGGTAGTTTAGAAATTAAAGATTTATGCCAGACTCTATCGAAGGCTTTCGATATGTCAAGGCCGACAGTAAAGGTTTCACCGAAGTCCCTAAAAGAGGATGACCAAGATTCAGTTAGGAAAGCAAGAAGATCACCAGTAGATCGGCCTTTACGGAAACCATACTGGCAATCAGAGAGAAGGCTGTGAGCTGATAGATGCCTCATTATTTTCTTGTTAAGGACAGACTCAAAGGCTTTAGAAAGGCAGGAAATCAAAGCTATAGGGTGGTAGTTAGAAGGATTGGAGCAGTCACCCTTTTTAGAGACAGGTTGAATGTGAGCAAACTTCCAGCAAGAAGGATAGGTAGAAGTAGAGAGACACAGACGAAAGAGTTTGACCAGGCAGTGAGCGAGTTCGGAAGCACAGTTTTTGAGAACAATAGGAGGGACTCCATCTGGACCGTAAGCCTTCCGAGAATCAAGGCCAGAGAGGGCCTGGAAAACGTCATGATAAAGAATTTTAATTTTAGGGATGAAGTAGTCAGAGGATGGAGGAGTAGGAGGAATATGCCCAGTATCATCCAAAGTAGAGTTGGTAGCAAAGGTTTGAGCGAAGAGTTCAGCTTTAGAGAAAGAAGAGACAGCTGTGGGGCCATCTGGTTGAAGTAAAGGAGGGAAAGATGAAGAAGTAAAATTGTTAGAGATATTATTGGCTAGATGCCAGAAATCACGAGAAGAGTTAGAGTTGGAAAGACTTTGACATTTTCTATTAATGAAAGAGTTTTTAGTAAGTTGGAGAATAGATTTGGCATGATTACGGGCAGAAATATATAGGGCATGAGTTTCAGCAGATGGATGGCTATGGTACCGTTTGTGAGCCGCCTCTCTATCATTGACAGCACGAGAACAAGCAGAGTTAAACCAGGGCTTTTTAGCTTTAGTATTAGAGAAAGTATGAGGAATGTATAGCTCCATGCCAGAGACAATCACCTCTGTTATGCGCTGGGCACAAATAGAAGGATCTCTGACATGGAAGTAGTAATCATCCCAAGGAAAATCAGAATAGTACTGCCTCAGGTCCTCCCACTTAGCAGAGTTGAAATGCCAGAAGCACCTTTGCTTAGGCAGGTCCTGAGGCTGCACTGGAGTGATAGGACAGGTAACAGAAATAAGATTGTGATCGGAGGAGCCCAACGAAGAGGAAAGTTTAACAGAATAAGCTGAAGGGTTGGAAGTTAGGAAAAGATCAAGAATGTTGGGCGTGTCTCCAAGGCGGTCAGGGATACGGGTAGGGAACTGCACCAGCTGCTCTAGGTCATGAAGGATAGCAAAGTTGAAGATTTGTTCACCAGGTTGGTCAGTGAAAGAAGATGAAAGCCAAAGCTGGTGGTGAACATTGAAATTCCCTAAAATGGAGATCTCAGCATAAGGAAAGTGAGATAGGATGTACTCCACTTTGGAAGTCAAATAGTCAAAGAATTTTACAGTCAGAGGAATTAGGTGAAAGATATACAGCACAGATGAATTTAGTTAGAGAGTGACATAGAAGTCTTAGCCAGATGGTAGAAAATTCTGAAGATTCAAGATTGGGGGCATGAGAGCAAGTAATGTCGTTAAGCACATATGCGCAACAGCCAGCTTTGGATTGAAAATGAGGATAGAGAAAGTAGGAGGGAACAGAGAAGAGGCTGCTGTCAGTAGTCACAGCCAACTGTGTTTCAGTTAGGAAGAGAAGATGAGGTTTAGTGGAGGAGAGATGGTGTTCCACAGATTGGAAATTAGATCTAAGGCCACGACTGTTGCAGAAATCAAGAGTAAAAGTGTTAGAGGAAGTGTCAAGACACCCGAGGTCGTCAGCAGAGGAGCAGTCCGACCTGGGGACATTTGTGGTCCCCTCCCCAGATGGGGACTCCGAGGCTGGGTGTGGTGAAGCCATTTTTAAATTTTGATTTGAAGAGAGTGTAAAGTGTAAGGTGTAGTAATGTTATGTAGGTTGTAGAAGTTGTCTTTAGAGGGCAGGCTGCAGCTGCTCTCTTGTGTAAATGAGACACTAAGGGAACCGGGAAGAGAGGACACGGGGAATCACTCAGTCTGCAGCACTACATGGTAATTAAATGACTTACATATTAACATTAACTTATTGACCAAATGTGGAAAATTCTCTTGTGCATAGAAATAGATGTTCCACTTAAGTGTAAAATCTGTCAGCAAACCATTTCCATTTTGAGTCCAATGTACTGAGGGACTAAATTAACCTTTGTCTCTTTGAATAGTCTTCTATTGTTTCTTAAGTTTTGTTTTTTTAGCCCTTGGCAAGTCTCCCTTTACATAAAAATTGCGTCACTTAAGAAATTGTTGATTTTTATGAGTGCTATCCTTTATCAGTCATCACTCATGTCACTTATTCCATCTACAGAACATGCAAGGGATGCTGGAAGGCTTCTTGACCCATCTGTCAACCATCAGTCAGGAGATACAGTCCCTTCAGGAACAGTCAGCTTCCATAAATGTTCAGCTCACCAACAGGAAGCAAGTCCACGTGGAGATGTCAACCTTTATAGACCAGCTGATGGTTCCTGAAGTGATGATTCAGTAAGATTCTTATTCACTTTGAGTGCAAGTTGAATTCTTTGCTAGTATGAAGTGAAGGTATGTTTGTAATGATTGATTTTGAACTCCAACGCTGTGCTATGATCCTCCACTCATCTGTCAAAGTTTAACCCATACGTATAGTGTTGTTTTAAAGGAGTCAACCTACTGTTGGATGTATTATTGTATGAATATATTTTTGTCAAATTTTTTTCAAAAAGAAGATATGTATGGTATATATATATATCTATATACCTGGCTTATCTCTCCCTTGAAGAGAGGTAGTTGAGACGAGACATTACTCTCCCCTCCCCTGCTGTGCCTTGTCTTTTTGTAGGAGAGAATATGATGGAGGTGTGTCTCAGACCCTTCACCCTCTATCTTTTGGTTGCCTTATATATATATATATATATATATATATATATATATATATATATATATATATATATATATATATATATATATATATATTTATATATATATATTTATATATATATATATATATATATATATATATATATATATATATATATATATATATATTATATATATATATATATATATATATATATATATATATGTATTTAAATATATATATATATATATATATATATATATATATATATATATATATATATATATATATATGTATATATATACTAGCCCCGTGGGGGCCGCTACAAGAATGATACCATTGTAATACCTGTGGTTCGTTAAAGGTGACACAAAGGACGGAGTGACGGGTCTGGGAAGCCCTTCCTTTGTATACTCTCCTACAAAAAGATAAGGCACAGAGGCGGAGGAAAGAATCATGTCCTCATGAACCCTGCCATGATAACAAGTTGGTGTATAACAAACAGGCTGAAGAAATATGTAGCAAAGAGCAAAATAATGAAATGCTGTAAGAATTGAGGTGTGAGAGGTTCTAGTAAATTGTTCATGGTGAAAAACTGTAACATGTGGGAAGATTTTGATACTTGGATGTGGATATTGAAACAAGAGGATCATGGAGGCAGAGATGAGGCACAGGATGGAAGAAGGAACAAAGGTTTGGATGCTCGGCGGAGTTTGCAGAAAGTGATGTGTTTATTGATGCAAAAATGGTTGTTTGACAGAATTGTTGTATGAACTGTTCTGTATGTCTGAATGACATTTAATCTAAATGCACAGAAAAAAAAAAGGATATTTAGATGCTGGAAATGATAAATTTTTGTTGAATAATTATATCATTTTAGGAATGGGATGTTTTTTTTACATTCCTTGAGTTTATTCTTGAACCTCATGCAGAATTATCATCTAAGAACGGATTGCTAAAAAATTTAAATTTTTTTTTTCTTTTTGATTCCAGTATTGTAATGTATTTATAAACATTGATTAAAAGAATAGTGAAAGTATCTTTCATCCACAGACACATCCTCAACACACCTGTCACTGACAACCTGTTCATGCAGCAGCTCAAGGCTCTCAACCAGAAGAGTAAATTCATCAAGGAACAAAACTTCAGAGGTTAGTGGATAAATGTTTCGCAGGAATGGACATTTTGTCTTCAGTCAAGCAAAATATACACATCGAATGGATTCTGTGAACCATTATCATAATCTATTTACCTATATATGTACTAGACTGTCGTCCTCTTAAATGCGGGTAGCCAATACAAGGTGTAGATACACACACCCATGCACTCCTCTCACTTACCCCTTGGCCCCACTTGGCCCCTTGAGGAGAAGAGATCACTCTCCACTCCCACTACACAGAGTTCATCCACACCGTAAGGCCGGAGATCACTTCCACAACAAGGCCTGGCACCAAAAGCTGGTTTATCCCTTCCACTTCATACCCTTGACCCTCCACTCTTCCTCCATCCACCTGATTGAATCAACTATCAACTAATCACACCAGATGAGTAGGAACCTCCTCCTGCCTCCTTCAAGGCTGCATCCTTACTCATGCATTCACTACTGCTTTCCATTCATTTCTATTATAGACACTCCTTCTTCCTTGCTCCAAACACATTCCTCTTCCATTCAATGCTCTTTTCACACAGTCCATCCATACCATTTGTAGCCATTCTCTTAACCTCACACTTCTCACATCAGATCCTACTATTCTCTTCACCAACCAGTCCTCCTCCATTCTCTCATTGTGTCTAATCCACCTCAACACACTCTGCTCTGCTCAACCATCCAACTCTCTCACAACACCAGTTCTCCTTCGCATCTTCTCTTTTCTCACTCAGTTAATATGTTTTACTCCACACACATTCCTCAGACACCTCATCTCCATTAAATTTAATCTCTTCTTCTCTGCTGCTGCCATACTCCAATGTGCAGTTGGCAAAGCTACTCCTTCAAACAAGCTTCTCTTTACGTTAATTCCTCCCAACACCTTTCCTATGTCATTAATCCTAGACTTCACTTCTGTCTCTATTCCTCCATCTACAGTAAGCTTTATAGACAACTCTTATGGAGTGAGTCTGCAGCAGTAGGAAGGAGTAAGGTAGTCCTACCCGGAGAGAAAATATAATTAGTGAGAGTTTAAGTATTTTGGAACAGTGCTGTGCAAACATGGAGAGATGGAAGGAGAAACAAGAGAGGACTGTGAAAGGCAGGTGTCAAAGGATCACTTGCAAGGATTATGAGAGGAAGGAATGTATCTATGAGGTTTAAGATATTCTCCTGCCAACATTGACATATGGATCAGAGACTTGGACATGGAATAGGGCACAAGAGTCAAGAGTGTGTGGTGTGGAAATTAATCATCTGAGAAGAGGATGTGGCGTGACAAGATGGGAGGGTGCGAGTAATGAAAGCATGTGTGAAAGATGTGGCATGGAACCTTGTGCAAATGGAGTGAATTGTGGTGTAGTGGAATGTGAAAAAAAATAGTTTGAGGTGGATTGGTTATTTTGAGAGGAAGAAGAGTGAAGAGTTTGTAAAGAAAGTGTGTATGAATGAAATCGTGGGTCCTAGGAGGAGAGGGAGGCCAATCATAAGGATGGAAGGATAGGGTAAAGATATACATACATGAAAGAGGTGCTAATAGAGGGGAAGAACTTCAACAAACAAGGAAAGAGTGTGTGGATAGGGAGAGGTGGAAGCTCATCTGCCAAAAATTTATAACAATTACATGATCCTTGTTTAAATTTTTTGTGCATGACTATTTTTGATATGGACCGACGCTTGTTCCTTCCCCGCTTGTAACGATGGTGTTAGTAATGTTTATTGATTCCCACAGATGCCCATTCGTGCCAGGATGTGCAGGACATTGTGGACAAGCTGACCGTGAAGGCAGTCACTAAGATAAGGGAGTATCTACTGCAGAAGGTATACCAGTTCAGAAAACCTCTCTCCAATTACCAGATACCACAGAATGCCATGATTAAACACAAGTAAGATTTACTTAATATAACATTCATTAAACTCTTTCACATGCTTAATTTTCTTTCCTCCTAGAACTATATATATTGGATATAATGCACAATATCTTTTCATACATTGAACTGAAATTACAATGATCGATTATCTTTTTTCAGGTTTTTCTTTGAATTTTTGTTACTACATGCACGGACAGTTGCTGCTGAAATCCATGATGAATATGTTGAAACCATGAGTAGAGTGTACAGCTCGTACTTCCAGTCCTACACCAAGCAGTTGTGGAAGCTGCAGGTTTGTCAAGATTCAGTGTTGGTTTCTTTTCCTTCTTCTTCACTAGACATACCAGAATTGTTACTCTACTTCCATTACTGTCACCATCCATTCTTCTCCCACCAAAGACCTTTCTCAGGTAACTAATTTCCACACCAACGTCTCATTTGCGTAAGTGATTGTAGATACAACTATACCTCTTTTACTCCTATGCATACCGTCCTTACTTTCATCATATGTCCTGAAGATCATCCCTTGTACAGTTTTTTTTCTTCTCATCTCCCCTTCCATGGTTCAAAGCTTGCATAGGATGGGACAAAGATATTTGAATTCATGTATCTCCTTCTTTCTGTCTCCATTCAACCTAATTTTACATTCTTTACGATATTAAACTATATGGGCAATTGAAATCAACTGCTTGAATTTTACACTATCACTTTCAACTTCTGTTATTTGTACAGACAATCAAACACATTTATCAACTTTTGTAGACCAGTTTCATTTTATACAATCAAGTGAGTAATTGATTAACATAATTATGGCAGTCCAGTCTATCTAGTAAAAAAATATAGGTAGAATGTACTGCAAAATATAGGATTGAAATTTCTGGGCCTAAATGGTGTACAAGTAGTCATGTCACTTATTTCAATTGGTGATCCTTATTCTCGTTAAGTTTATTCTGGACTGTTACCTTGCTCACTGTGGGGAATACAATGAAGGTGGTGTGGGGAAGGTCATGATATTTATTGAGGTAACAATGATGGTACGTTTTGTTCTCATTTTCCAATATTTTCACTCTTGCCTTCTTATGAATACTGGTACCACATGACATACACATATTTATTCACAGTGGTAGCGTTAGTGGTAATGCTTGTCCCGCATCATACATATATACCGTATTTTACGGCTTACAAGACGCTGCATCTTGGAAGACGCACCCTAATATTGGAGAGAAATTTTGAGAAAATAAAATAATTAAGTCATTCTCACACAAAAACAGCTTCACCATATCCATGAATTTATATAACCTTTTCTTAAACTATCTATTGTCTCGGCACTCACCACAAGTTTGCTGGAACACTCACCACAAATGTACAACTAGGTAATTACAACTACCGTTGGTAAATACACACACACTGAAACTGTTGTTGTTGTGGTTGGGGATTTGTTGGGGCCACGTAGGCTGTGGTACCACAACAGTCCCCGACAAAAGAGTTTGTTTACATTCATCACTCGTCCGATCTTGTCCGTATGGTGATACTAATTGGTGGTTAGTAAATATAGACTTAACCCGTTTCGCTTCATGAAGCGAAAACACCAAGCCGCAGTCCCTTTGAAGTCGTCTACTCCCATGTTCGTTGCGAGTTTTCTTGCTTCCAAGATTACCATTTTCGTATTAACTGCAACCCCCAAGTTTCTGTGTTCCATTATCCATGCACACAAGTCTTTCTCTAACTGTGGCCATTTTGGTGGTACTTTACGTAAATTGTGCTTTGTCTTGTTACCAACTTCACTCAATTCTTCTTCTTGTTTCCTCCACTCCCGAATCATTTTCTCGGTAGGCGGTGGTCCAAAGTATCTTTCTGCTGCTCTGTTCCCATGTTCATTGGCGTATCGTACAACTTCTAGCTTGTATGCGATAGTATAAGTAAATCGTTTTGATGAACTCGCCATGGGTGATAATTTCCAGGACAAACAACAGCTTGTGATACGTGTGACAGCCGGGTGGTAACTGATATACCGTATTTCACGACGTAAGAGTGTGAGCAAACCTTATGCTTCGAGCATAGGAGACAACACATCAACACAGCAGATCCAAACGCAGCCGATCCAAAGGCTTCTTCTTGGGAATTTGATGGGGCCGGATCCAAAGGCTTGCTGGTCAATGGAAATAAGCCACCTGTTACCCTTGGTTACACACCTGTACCGTCAAGATCAAGAGCGGAATGGCTCCCGCCGCCACAAGCTGGTACAATAAACAACAGACGTATGGCTCACATTTGGGCTTGTGGCTTGGCTCCAGGAAGGTTTATGGTATTAGAAATACTTGTAACAAGTAAGTACTGAGGTTATATCATATAAAAGGCTGAATTGAATAGTTGGTAATTCTGGAGAATAAGTCCGTCACCCCGATTCCCCACCAATCCCCCTTATCTCTTACGACAAGCTTGGGGGAGCCTGGGGAATCGGGGGTTTTGGGGGGGGATGAAAATTAAGCGAAATATGGGCCTTAAAAAAAAAATTCGAATTTTCTAACCTAACATAATCTAGCAGGGGGGTCGCACCCCCCCTGCTAACTAAACCTAACCTGAACCTAACCTGAACCTAACCTAACCTAACCTAACCTAACCTAACCTAACCTAACCTAACCTAACCTAACCTGAACCTAACCTGAACCTAACCTAACCTAACCTGGATCCCCCCGCTAGGACATTAACCTAACCTAGCAGAAGGGGCTGCCCCCCCCTGGAACCCCCGTAGGACACTTACCAGTGTGGTGTGGTTATTGTTAAGGGGATGGAGGTGGGTAGAGCTTAGCGTATATCTACACGGCACTTCTTCCCGCACTTTTCACAGAGTTTCTTTTCAGGCACTAAACCATGTCTTGAGTAACCCTAATTCACAGTCCTTGAAATATGTTCCACAAAAATCACCATAGGACAAATAACATCCTTCACAAGGTGTAATCCGCTGGTAGCCATATCAACAAGTGACAATGAACCTGTATCGGTACATCTGACGTGTCCCTAAAACAAAACAAAAGCGTAACTGAGCCTAGTGTGGAAGGCTGTGATTGGTAGCGGCGCAAATGGCACTGACGGGTGGCACCACGATTGGTGAGTTGAATTCTATAGATATCATGAAATCCTTATATGCCATTACCCACAAATCACAGTCATAAACAAAAGAAAATCAGTTCAGTGTTTACTTTACAGAGGGAGGGAGCTCGCTGGACTTAGAAACTGTTGAATGTCGCCACACTTTCGAGTGCTATTATGGCCACACTAGAAGTGAGCACCTCATTTTTTTAACGTTTATGGAACCACTACCGAGTCTTCTAACTGATATGTGAATTTCATGTTTACGTGACACGGACCTATTCTCCAGTTTAACCGAATAGTTACTTAAGTTAACCTCATAATATAATGACATCATACAAATCCACGTCCTTATTGGGCGAGCCAATACAACAACATTCGTCTTGGAAGACGCACAAGTATTTTACATGGTATTTTTTAGAAGAAAAAAAAAGTGCGTCTTGTAAGCCGTAAAATACGGTATTTTACTATCACACTTATTATGTCTCAAATTTATGAGCTCACTCTTAGACACTTTATGCTTGACAGTATGAAGAAGGTGTGACCCGTGATGATTTGATGGGAGTGGAGGACTCCCGCGCCAACAGCTTCTTCACCAAGAGCCTCAAGAGCCGAGGGACTGTGTTCACTTTGGGTACCAGGGATTCAGTGCTCTCACCGGCGGGCCTCATCCAGGACATCATTGTACCACACACGGCTGGCAAAGGGGAGACTAAGGTGAGCTGAACATAGAATGATGATGTGGGATAATAATTAGTTTATAAAAATTTACTTCTCTGTCACATATTCCTTGGGTAGGAAATTGTGATGCTTTATAAATGTAGACTGAAAGAGGTACAGTTTTGTTGGCCTGAATACCACGTGTTTCCTTAGTGGTGGTCAAGTATGCTGCACCAACTCTTATCTTTACACTTATTCACGAAATTACTGTGTGAATAAAAATGTTAATCCTGAGTATATGAAAATGTAATATATCATGAATCATGTACTACACATTGAATTAGTTATGTATTTAAACCACGATGGCACCCTAGTTATGTATGATGTGTTTTCTAGTATGCCTTTGAAGTGCTATTCCGGAGTCAGCAGTATGCATTGATGGACAACGGGTGCAGAGAGTACATCTTTTTGACTGAGTTTTTCATGGTTCGTGATGCAGATGCCATGAAACTGTTCATGACTGTGATGGGGAAGACTCTGCAGCATGTCCAGGTAAGTGTAGGTGTGTTTGTGTACAAGTGGAAAGGTTACAGGTCCCATCGCTACCTCTGGGAAGAACTGTTACTTCAACATATGACATACAGGCTAGTTCTTTAAGCATTTATTTCAAGTAAAAACCTGTGCATAATATAGGCAGGGCGTGCAGTGTGCCTTGCAGAAAGTACATTATGCAATAACCTTGCACCCAAAAGGTTTAAAGATTTTCAGCATTATGGAAATTCATAGTTTTTCAATCTTTTCATAACCAAATTTGTACATAAATAATTCACATATATTAACAGCTCACTTTATATTTTAAAGCACCTATGTCCCAAGAATCAGTTACATATTTATGTAGAGAGAAATAATGGAGTCAAGGTTGTGTACAGTACACTCACACTTTACTCATAATTAGTTATAAAAAATAAATAAATAAATCGCCTAAAAAAAAAAATAATAAATCGCCAAACAAAAAAATACATGTGAAATTTATTAATAGGAAGAAAATGACTTAGTTCTGGTATATCAAAACTTTATCTCTTCATAACATGTTTTTGACTCAATATGAAATAATGAACAGAGGAACACCAAAACTATACCTCACAGGAAAAGGTGATGAACTTGCATCACATGAGGTACCTTGTCTTGACCTTGACCTTGACCTGCATCCACACCCTCTGTCTTGTTAAACGTGCAATGGTTAGGTTGGTGAAGGTTACTCTTTATAAGCGTTATTCCTTGCCATCACCTTGAGACAATGAGTGGAGAATGCAAGGTGTTAATTGATTGGTGTTCCTGCTGTCCTGTCATGAAGGAGTTTGTTGTGCTGGAATTATCAATCTTACCCTATGTATGTATCTATGTCTTCTTGGGGATGAGAACTATTAGTCATTGTGGTAGAGTTTCATCATGATTGTTGATGTAAGAGTCTGAAGGAGGTCACTTTCCTTTCTGTTGTCCACTGCTTAATTATCGCCATATATCATCTCTTCAGTATTAAGTGGGATATCACCTTAGCCAATTGTTACTCACTTATTTCATCAAAACCAAGAACACAACCATGACTGTAACTTACACTTAGTTTCATAAGGTGCTCTATTTTGTGCAATGTCCTGCCTGTGTGGCCCTTGAAAAAACATGGGTGAAGCTTTGTATTGCCAAGTACATTCAACAGTTAGCTCTGCATTATTTGTACATCCTCATCATCATCTTCGTATTGAAAGGCAGCTTCAGTGTTTGCATCGGTCAGCCTTCATCTCGTGGTGGCAGCTCACCAAACAGTCAGTCTTGCTATGTACATATTATCTGTTAAGTCCTATGTCTTTTTTTTTATTTAACTACCATCATTCTGCTTACTTCCAAATATTTAACATGCTTTTCCCAGTCATTCTCACTCTTTCTCTCTGCATTGACAAACTATTATTATCAACTTGTGTTTATCACTTCATTTATTTTTGCAATCCCAAGTCTACCTCTCATCTCACTCATTGTATCTTGTCTCACATAAGAAAGCAGTGTTCATACAATGACCACTTACTTTATTTTTCACATTCATATACATCATTTAGCAGTCACATATGAACATTTGTTTTAACTTTGTTGCTCACATATCAACAATCTCATGCAGTCAAGGTGGTATGGATGGGCACCAATTGTTGCCAGTTGCTGCCATCTTCCATAATACACTACCAATCGTTGTCAGTTTTCACACATCATGTTAGGAGTCATTGAGCTGCATAACACATAAATCTTGTTCCATCTGTATTAGTAATTACTGATGACTGTTCACCTCGTGTTGGGTGATGCCATTACATGTGCAAGTAAAGCCAAGCTGTATAATTCTGGTTTTTTATTGATTTTTAATTTAGTGAAGATTTGCAGGAATGGATCATTATATATATATATATATATATATATATATATATATATATATATATATATATATATATATATATATATATATATATATATGTATGAAGAGCTACATACATTTCAATACAACCATATCACTACACACACAATTCTAATACCATTATTGGTGTTGAACAGAAAGAAGTGTGTGGCGTAGTAATGGGCTGCTATGATTCCATTGCCTTGTACCTGTGCGTGCACCTCATCCACCAGTACCGGCTGCTATGCCATAAGAGAGCTGTGCCTGCCTTGGACAACCACTGGGAACAACTACTGCACATGATATGGCCAAGGTAACAAAGAGAAAGGGAACACAAAGTTTGATACAGTTTTGATGTGAATATGAAAATTATTTGAAGTTATGTATCATCATGATATCAGAAATTCTATTCTTTATAAAATACTTGCATGTGAAAATTACAATTAAACTAAAACATATTATGCAATCTTCCTTGTGTGCGTAGGTTTGAGTATGTGGTGAAGACGAACATTCAAAGCATTCAGTCATGTGACCCTTCTAAGATGGCTGCTTTGGACATGAGGCCGCACTATGTGAGTTGAAGGCAATGTGATGCTTCAGTGTTCCCAAATACAAGTACAGTTCTGTCCTCACAGGTATCCAGCTGTCTTGCCACCACACCATCAATACTAACTTCTTCTTTTTCACATAACCCTCATCTCACAACAAAATCATACTTTATTTATACATGTGCTGTTTGATTAACATTATTAACAATGATTGGTGTTAGTTGTGGCTACATGGGATGAGGTGTTGTTGTCTTGTTAATGTGTGACACACTTAAACACATGCTGATTCACCAGGAGACCTTCTTCTTTGCTGGCCCTTCTATAGGACCATTTGTTCACTGTGGCAAAGTCAGCAGGTATGGTGGTGGCAGACACCAAGGAGAGGAGGAGAGGTGTGCTTTGCATGGAGTCTGGAACAAAAGTATATATTGAGAAGTAGACACAACTCAACTCCAACAGTATCAGTATATGATAGATTGGATGCATCAATTTGCCACAATTAGTCACAGACTATAGCATGACTGTAGCTGTCTATCTATTGGAGGTATAGATAGATAGCAGGTAATGATGCAACACTGAACAGGAGTGAGGTGGATGCCTTGCCGTGGTAGTGAGCATGTAGTGGGTGGTTGAACACCTTGATACTCCTTCAACGGTGACAGTTTGCACAATGTTCATGTCATTCACACTGCTACCTGCTTCCTATTTCATAATGGGCCAAATATTGTGTTGCTTTCCTACCACCATGACAGTCACCAGTCTAACTGTTGTCCAGTACAATGCACCTTTGTACTAACCTTGGTGGGAGAATACAGCTAATCTTGATTACTCAACGTGTAACTGTTAGCAGAAGGGAATCATGTTCATTCAGTCCAGGTTTCTTACAACTTGCTGCCACTATATTTTCTGGATACTGCTCTGAGAAGATCTGTCTCCTCTTTTCCTTGACACCGCCACCACTTCACCTGCTATGCATCTATGAAATGGTTACCTCCTATAGAAGGGAAGCTAATTATTGTGCTGAAACAGAAACAAGTTTTATTGATCTTTCAAACACTAACATAGCTACAACACGTAATTGTACTTTATATTTCAACACACACCCCAACATATAACCCAACCACATCATCATAACCATGTGGTCCTGCTTCTTGTGGTATTCTTTGCCACTAAACCATTAAATGGCCCAACCACGTGGCCACAATGCAACATCACTTGTTTGAAGCACTGCATCACTGTTCTGCTTTCAGACTCACATGTACTAATTGTTACACACATTTTCTGATCGAACACATTCCTCAGTATATGATGTACATTGATGGATACTGTGAACATTATTTTTTTAGAAAGACGTTTGAAAAAATCTGGCAGTAAATATCACCATCAGTCAGCAGCATTCAATATTGCATTTCTGGAGTTAGGTGTTACTTGAATTATTTTCTTTGAATGTCAATGTTTCACTTGGATGACTTCTGAGTAATCCAAATATTTGTGGTTTCAAGGTGTTAAATAAAGCAGCTCTGATGACAAAAGGCAGATGTCTTGCCACCGAGACAAACTATATATTTATATATTAGGCAGACATCCTCCTGAAGGTGAATAGCTGAGACAAGATGAGATACATACATCCATGCATGCATACACATACACTCCGCTCATTTAGCCCCTAGGCCCTTAGAGAAGAAGGGAAGGGCACCCTGCCCAACACAGTGCATCAGGTCAGTCATGCAAATGTTGCTTAGAGGTTTTATCCACACCAGGAACTATAGGTTTACCCATTCCACTTCATAGGTAACTCATGCCCCTCTTTTCTTACACCTGATATAACCCACAGGTCACACCAGATACTCAGGAACCTTCTCCACAGGTCATCAAAGCTCAGGTTGCGTCATTACTCATGCATTCATCACTGCATTCCATTCACCTCCATCACACACTATTATCCTTCCTTGCTTCACACACATTCCTCTTTCATTCAGCACTCTTTTCACACTGTCCATTGATCCATCCCATCAATGGCCTTCCTCTCAACCTCACACCTCTCACATCAGATCTCATTATTCTCTTCACCAACCAGTCCTCCTCCATATGTCCTAACCACCTTAACACACACTGCTCTGCTTGACCACCCAACTCTCTCGTAACACCAGTCCTTTGCACCTCCTCATTTCTCACTTGGTCCATACACGTTACTCCACACATACTTCTCATCTCCATTACATTTAATTTCTTCTTCTCTGCTACTGCCATATTCCATGTTTCAGCTCCATATAGGGCAGTGGTCACAGTTACTCCTTAATATACAATCTTTTCTTTACATTCATTCCCATCTCTCGACAACTAAACATTTTCATTCCTCCCATCTCCTTTTCTTCATCATTGATCCTAGTATATAAATTGAACAACCATGTTGACATCACACATCCCTGACGTAATTCCACTCGAGCGGGAAGCCACTCACTCACAGCTATTATTGGGTACTATTGGGTACAACTATTATGTAGGTCACTTATGGCATGTGTGCAGCCAGAAGAGATGTTCATGGTGTGATTTATTTTTACATTAAAAACTCCCTTCACAAAATGAACACTGAGCTCATTAGCACCAATTGATGTGTCATTGTTGTTAAATGTTTTCAGATCACACGACGCTATGCTGAATTCAGCGGTGCTGTGATGGTGCTGCATGAAAAGTTTCCTTTGGAGGGTGTGGATGGACTAATGCTACAACTCCAGGATGAGGTGGAGAAGGTTATCCTTAAGATGGCTGCTGTGTTTCATAACAGAAAAGATCAACTCATTTTTCTCATCAACAATTATGACATGATGTTGTCAGTTCTTTCGGTGAGTCAGTAAATAACACAAAATACAAAGTGATTGGATCATTTAGGATGAATATTACAGTGGGATTTGTTATTTGTACAACTCTATTGTTTCAGCTGCTCCCATTAAGGGTTGTACAGTCCTCTGCAACTTCCTGTGTCATACCCACCACTAACACGTGTTCTTTCACCACATCCACATTCATTAGTTTGAAAAGATTCTCATGGATAATATCAAATCTAAAGTATCTTTTATCTGAGACATAATTTGAAAAAATATATTGAAAATTTATATATGGATTTGTGGAACAGTGAATGTGTTACATAAGCAGCCTTTTTCACTAAAGTAGAAGCTATTAATGATAGTTTAACTAAATTAGAGGAAAAAATTACTAAATATAGAAATAGGGATAGAGATAGAAGAGAAATCGAACTTATTAGTCCAACTGAAGAACTTGCTGAAAGACTAGATATATTCAGAAATGATGTCAATGTAAGGGATGTCCAGATACTAGACTTAAATGAAAAAAAGATTAACTTACTATAATAGAAATATGAGTTTTAACTTAATTAATCTGAATGGTAAGGAATTACTTGATAAAGTATTTAAATTTTGTCAAACTTGTAATGCTGAAAGTGTCAAAAGTGCTGAAAGCGAACACAAGAATGAAGCAATGACTGAGTTGAAGGAAAAATGAAATGAAATGAAATGGAGAATCCATTAAATAGTTTGAAAGTATATTATGCTCAAGAAATAGAAGAAATGAAAAATCTGGTAGCATAGAAAGATTTTGAGGAAGTAATGACTGATTGTATTATAGAAGAGAGATAGAAATAATCCTAGCACAGATGGAAGTTAATGTATGGCAATAATTTAGTAAACAAGAGAGTGGAATGTATGAATAGGGAGAGGTGGAGGCTCTTTTGCCGTGGCCATCCGCTTGGGGAACGTTTCTGGAGGGAACAATGCATTACAAACAATAGATAGATAATTAAATAGTGATAAGGAAGGTAAATGCAAGAGTATTAGGTAGAGGTCTCAGTTTGGTAAATGTTGATGATGGAGTGAAAGCTGAATCAGTTACTATTTACAGATGATAATGCTTTGGTGATAGGTTGAGAGGAGAAATTGTGTCGCCTTGTGGAAGAGTGTGTAGGAAGAAATCAAGAATGAAAGGGAGTAAGAATAAAGTAATTAAATGCACAAGGGGGTTAAGTGGTAGAAGAATAAATGTTGCATTGAATGGTGAAGTGCTCTTGGAGGTAAAATGTTTTTAAAATTTAGGGTCAATTATTACTGTAAATGAAAGAATAAAGACGGAGATGAAGTCAAGGATCAGTGGTGTAGGAAAGGTGTCAGGAGGAATGAAGGTGTTTAGTTGTAAAGCAATGTAAAGAGAAGGTTCTATGAAGGAGTAGCTGTGCCAACTGCATTGTACAGAGTTAAAACATGGAGTATGGGAGTAGCAGAGAGGAAAAAATTAGATATAATGGAAGTAAGGTGTCTGAAGAGTATGTGTGCAGTAATACATATGGACTGAGGAGGTGTGAAGAATTGGTGTTATGAGAGTTGGCTTGGTTGAAGACAACAGTGTGTGTTGAGGTTGTTTGGACACATGGAGAGAAAGGAGGAAGACCAGTTGATCAAGAGGATAATGGGATCTGATATGAGACGTGTGAAGTATGCTATTAATGGGACAGATGAAGTGTGAAAAGAACGTTGAATTAAAGAACGTCTGTGGATCAAGTAAGGATGATTGTGTGTGATAGAAGTGAGTGGAGAGCAGCAGTAAATGAAAGAATGAGGACACTGTCTGGATATGAATGAAATGGCACGGGTAAACCAGCTTCGGCTTTCAAGTCCTGATGTGGATGTGACCCCCACCCTGATCCACCTTGCATGACTGATCCAGCATGCAATGTGGGTGGGGTGATTAGTCTCTTCTCCTGCCAGAGTCTAGGGGCTAAGTGAGGATAGTGCATGTGTATGCATGCATGAGTGTGTGAGTGTGTCTGGTCTCAGTTGTAATCTTTTAGGGGAATGTCAGCCTGTTATAAAGATAGATAAGTTTTTCTATAAAGTGAAAAATTCCTTTATATTGATAACTTGTCCCAACATATTATTAAATTCATGTTCTTCAACAGATTTACATGAAATTATGATGTTCAACCGTACTTTTAAGCATATATTTACATTTATGGAGTAACCTCTTTCAGTAGTGTAATAGTATTAAAAATGTGGTACTCAGTTGATGCCACCCCTGTTATTGTATCATTATGTAACACAGGAAAAGACAAGGGAGGACAGCAGAGAGTGTGAGCGCCTGAAGGAGCTGCTGGGCCAGCGTACAGGGGAGTACATTGAGGAAGTACTGGCACCACATTTTGGTGGCATGTTGACCTTTGTGAGAGAGACTGACCACCTTATTACCAGCAATAACACCGAGGCTCTGAAGGACTATGAAAGTAAGTGTTTTCACAATTTTTTATCAAGGAAGAATTAGAAAAAAAATAACCTGAAATTTTTATTTAGCAAAATATTACATAGAAAGTTCAGAGTAAGTAGTACCTGTAAACTTGCCTGTCACTCATTCACACATCTTGTTGTATATTTGTTGTATTTTGTTTATTTTAATCATGCACTGGACAATGTATACAGGGAAGTTCAGATTCCTATGGTCTCTATCTGAAGCCAATTGTGAATGTGACCAGAAATACCATGTGTCAGTAGTTTCTTAATGTAAGGACTGATAATATTTTAAATGATATACTCATCACAGAAAGTTCCTTGGCTAGACAAAATTAATTCTAGAATTTTTAAAGAAGTCAAACATCAAATTAGTAAACCGATATCATTTTAGTTAACAAATCTTCAACACTCGGTAAAGTTCCGTTGGATTGGAAACATGCTAATGTAACACCAGTTTAAAAAAAAAAAAAGAGGACAAGTCACAACCAGGCAATTATCAACTGATTAGCCTGACGTTGGTTGTATGTAAATTAATAGAGATGATCATTCATGACAATATAATGAAATTCTTTGAAGACAATGAAATAATAAATAACTTAACATGTTTTCCATAGTAAACATTCATGCTCAACCAACTTACTCGACTTCTTTCATTATATTTTTGACATGTACAATGAAAAGATGTTTTATAAAGTTCACAAATGATTGCTTAAGTGGCTGTACTGGTCACAATCTTTGTCGGTAAATACAGATGCGAAAAAGTTATTCATGATTGCAGCCATTTCTTTTTGGTCATTGATGTGATTACCATTTAGCAAGTGGACCAATACTAGAAGCGAGGGTCTTTTTACTATTCGCATCGCTATAAAATTCTTTGGAATTGTATTTACTTTTTATTTATTATTTATTATTATTATTTTTTTTTTATCCTTTACCCGTGATACCAGTAGGCTTAATGGAGGCCTTAAATGGTCAGTTTCCATCCATTAGTAGTGCGAGTTAGATTTTTTAAGTGACGCCTCATTTCTTATTGAAAGGCTCATGTTGCTAGCGGAAGCTCCTTGAGCTTTGCAGTCCCGTCGAGGATAGTGTTATGGCAGCATGTGGGTGATCTTAGGCCACTCAATGGTACTTATTAGCAAAGAAAAGTGGTCAGCACGTGCCGGGGCTCGAACTCAGTATGCCCGACTGATAGTTATACAAGCAGCTTGAGTGTTATTATAAAATAATCACCTTTACATTGCAGTCTTCACTGTTTGTCCAATGATCCTCATACACTGAATGCTCCACACTTGACACATGACACAAACAACAGCTCAACAACAACACCAACAACACTTACAATGGCGACAACAACCAGACAAACACCACTACCATTCCATCACACCTGCACCAGTCACTGACAATCCCTCTTGAACCACAGTCAAACCATAGCGGTGGAGTCCAAACTATAACCACCTCAGACCATCAGACTGCTCCCCACAGTTGTGCCTTCATAGCCAGACCTCCCGTGTTCACGCCACCGCCACTGCTTCCCAACTAACCTCATTCCTTAGTCTCCCTACATAACCAACCCGTTCGTCTCGAACACAGCACTGTTCGGGACTTCAACTCCCCAACAAACACCTTTTTACTTCAAGAAAATAATTACTATTTTCTTTCCCTAATGCCCAATTATTGACATACTCGTCATCCACTGTATAAACACAGCTATACAGTACTAAAGTTTGCACATAAAAGTACCCAAAAGTAACACCGACCACTAGCCACTAGGCCACTGCCTCCCCACTTGCTTCCATTATATATTCTTCAAGGTTATTTTTTCCTATATTTTATTAATCTCTTAGTTTCGTGGTGAATTCTGTCAAGCTCTAAGTTGTCAGCTTGAATGCATGTTGATATGTATTGATTGTATGCATATTTAATGAGATTATCTTTAATTTTGTTATTCCACCACTTTGTATGATTCTTTGTCACCGGATGTCGGTTACAACAAGGTCAGTGTACGTGTAGGTTTATAGCCTTGTTCAACTCTGTGGTGAAGAATTCTCATGATTTATCAATACTTGACTGTTGAAATTCCAATCCAGTTAGCGTCAGTTAAATTGATCGGAGTCTGATGAAATTCGCTTTGGTAATTCAGTACCTTTTCCTTACTGCTTTTGTTTTGCCTTTTCTTGACATTAATATTGAATGTGATTATTTGATGATCACTAAAAATTAAAACTGGGCCAATATTTTTTGTTGTTAAAAAATAAGGTCGAGGATATTATTATCTTTCATTGGTTTGTTTACTTGTTAGTGTAAGTCACTCAAATAAATTCTCATACAGGTCACAGCGTGTATGAGAATAAAGTGAATCGCCCCATCTTGTCTCAGGCAAATTAAAGTCCCCCATGATAACTGCCTGGCAGCAAAAACTTACTTCAAGAATCAATTCATAAATGGCATATCAATTTTTACAGTCTACCCCGGTGGTCTATAAATCAGTATGACTGTTACTTAATATTTTATATTTTATATTTCGACAAAGACTGTGTCAACATTGGAGATGGTCTTTGTTTTGTTTTGGAGAGTGTTGTGAATATAGAAGATTATTGTGTAGCCCGGTAATTCAAATTCCACGAGAAAATCTCTATATCATGTCTTAAGCTTACCATGACTCTGAAATTCTGATTATATGAGTTTCCAAATCTTCAAATTTATTACAAACGCTACACTTATTTATGTTACAAATTTTGATGTAGTTTGATTCAGGAGTCACTCTTACTGTTTGCTATATCACGATGGATCTGTTGTAATTGTCCTCTATGCATTTTTTGACATGAAGGAACACCTGATTGCAAAGCAGCCTTTCAAAACGAGCTGCCCCTTTAGAGTTTAAGTGTATGCCATCAACATTGTAAAGATAATAATGTCATTGTGTTTTTGTGATGTATGTATCAATAACTTAATGCAGTCTGAAGGACCATCTGTGACATAGGTTCAGCTTAGTACAGCACTTGTTGCATCATGTACATAGGTATTCAGACATAAAGAAGAGACACATGCGTACTCTCCTCCACATTAACATATTTGCTGGTATTTATTGAGACAAGTTATGTGAAAACTTAACTCCATGACCTTGGGAGATACTAACATGAGAAAGAATAACATATATTGAATATGTAAAAGTACATGAAATGATCATACAATTGGGTACTATTTATAAAGAGTCACTATCGCTGTCAGTGTATGACATATTGTCCGGGGACGAAAACCAAAGAAAAAGTATTTTGCATTTTATGTCATTGTGTTTTCAGGCATCTCTGAAACCATGAACATGATACATCATTGGAAAGCTCATTCCAAGTTCTTTCTAAGAGTGTATAACAATAAAGGCTTTTGGTGCATATAATTTGGCGCAAAGAGTATCAAGTGGCTGAGTGATAAAATCGGACCTCCCATGCATTCTCTGGGTTATACTGAGCTTGAGCTGTGAGTTACATAAGTCCATCAAGCAAAATCAGACTCCAGACACATTCAGCTTTCAGAAAATACCATTGAACCTTTGCCCCTCCAGATGGTACCAGTATCTGTTCTGGCTCATGGACTGATGTATTGTTGGTGCTGAACACCTTGTAATAGAAGATTTGATGAACACCAACTATTAATAGTTCCGAAAATTACAATGTTATTAGTGTTAGGTTTAAGATTGTACTGCATGATCATACGGCAGTATTTTTCAATTAAGGGAGACGGTGGCCTAGTGTCTAGCGGTCGGGCATACCAAGTCAGAGTCCCGAGCTCGAGCCCCGGCACGTGCTTGCCACTTTTCTTTGGTAATACCGCCGAGTGGCTTAAGATTACTCACATGCTGCCATAACACTATCCTCAACGGGACTGCAAAGTTATATGCGAGATGAGCTTCAGCGGCAACATGAACCTATCAATAAGAAATGAGGCGTCACTTAAAAAATCTAATCTGCACTACTAACAGGCTGAGGCTGACCATCTAAGGCCTCCATTAAATCTACCGGCGCCACGGATAAAGGATAAAAAAAAAAAATGTTGCTTTGACGTTTTTTGTTCCCATGTGAATGATAAAGAATGTGTTTGCATTTGCCTCCTTTGTGACATCTTCACACATTGAGGTGATTTTTATCCAGTCTGGCACCTGGATAGCATAAATACTTTCTGCAGCTATTTGAAAAACAGCCACAAAACTCAATCAGCTGCCAATGTACTATGGAGTTTCTCACTTGGCAAGTCTCCAAGGTATCTCAAAGTACTTGGAACCTGTTAAAAGTAGTGGGAGTTAACAACTGTTTTGATGATCGTATAGGTTTGACATCACTCCAAACAGGTTGAAACCATTCTTCTTGTGAAACAGGCTGAGATTGCTCCTGTGAAGCAGGAGAAACGTCAGTTTGTCGGCATGGTGGGAGGCCTCTCCACCTCTAATGGTGGAGTCACTCCCACGTTGGCAGCAATTAATTCCTTTAGAGAGTTAAATTCTTTTTTAAGGTCACAGTGTTCCGTTTTCAGCTTGAGGTGTTCTTTCTTCTTTTTGTATAACATTCACATACTCTGATGTTTTTGAATGTATACATAATCTACAGACTGATGATTTACGGAAATACTGATGGACAAACATGCTGGTGGATCTCTCATGTTTCTTGAGTGTAAAAGGCATTGTTACAAGTGTGGACATGCCATAAAAACCACTTGCTATGTCCTGAGTCTCAGTCACAACTGAGACTTTCACAACTTGACACTACAACAATTTTCCTTGCAGTTTTTCCCTATATACTGGGGCTGGTGTAGTCACTTAAAGAGAAACGGGCAAATAAGGAAAGGAAACCAGCACACAGCCTCACTCGGCCACACTCCTCTAGACTGCAACCCCAGTTAACTTGGGCATGATCCAGCTAACTATGACCTTGGAACTCCAACCATTATTCCTAAGATCATCTGCTTGCAGTCCAATCCACCACTGCTGCTGCTGAGTCGCTTCACCTTGACATGGGGGACTTAGCAGGTGTTTTACACCTGAGACTATGCAGGGTAAGGAAATCAAATTCCCTGAGGCGAAATAAAATTCACCCCTCATACCGGAACTAACCTGCATACTGAGTGTATAGGAGGAATCTGACAGTGAATGGGAATAAGAGTGAGATAATTAAATGCACAATGAGTGTTGGTGGTACAAGGAAGAATGTTGCATTGAATGTTGCACTGCTTGAGGAGTAATATTTTTAATACTCAGGGTCAGATCACTGTAGATGGAGGAATAGAGACAGAGGTGAAGTGTAGGATCAGTGATGTAGGAAAGGTGTTGAGAGGCATGAAGAAGGTGTTTAGTTGTAGAGAGAGTTAGTTAATGTGAATGAAGTAAGTGCCAGACATCAGAAGGCATATGATGCTATGTTAAGCTAAGAGGAAAATGAGAGCAAAGAAATGACAGCAAGGCAAAGTATGGGGAAGGAGAGAACAGCTAGTCACAGTGATGTGTGCTTATTGCAGGGAGGAAAGTACAATGTCCAAATACATTGGGGAGGCGGTGGTCTAGTGGCTAGCGTGCGGACAAGACAAGCCCAGAGTCCTGAGTTAGAGTCTCGCGATGAACTGGCCACTTTTCTTTAAGAAAACCGCCAAGTGGCCAAAGATCACCCACATGCTGCCATTACATTATTCTCGACTGGAACTGCAATGTGAAATGCATTGAGGAGCTTCTACAGGCAGCATGAGCCTCTCAACAAGAAGCGAGGCATCACTTAAAATATCTAACCTGCACTACTAACAGACTGAGGCTGACCATTCAATGCCTCCATCAAGCCTACTGGCGCCATAGGACCAAGACATATGTAGTGATTATATAAGAATACCATCAAGGTTGTGGGGTCGGGCTAAATGAACTAAGTGAAAGAAAGCTGCAGCTTGGGCATCTGTACAACAAAAGGGGAAGAAGAAGAATGTGGAACACAGAAAGGAAGGCATCACAAGTCACAAATCATCTCTATGAGAGCAGAAACCACAGATATTCCAGTGGAGAATGGACATTGTCAGATAATGAAAGAAAAAATTAATGAGTTGTGATAATGGTAGGAATGGAAGAACTGGGATCATAAGGAACGGAGGGATCACAAGTAGGAGGTGGAAGTAAGATGATCTGGGCAGGAGGCATCTTGGGAAGAGGATAAATTATATGACAGGGATTCACGAGATAATCCAGAAGGTAAAGGATAGTCAAGAAGAGATTTTGTAGTAGATGTAGCTGAAGGAGTGGGAGAGAAAGAGGGAGGAAAAGAGTAAGGGGGAAGGGATGGAACTAGGAGTAGGGATAGAAGATGGAGTAGGAGGTAGAGGAGTGGGACACAGAGGATGTTATCTCAAATTCAATGTGATGAGGTAGTTGAGGGGAAAAGGAGTAAGACATTAACAAAAGGTTTTGCAATAAAAGCTTCAATCTCTGAGATGGTCTTACTATGGGAAGGAGGAAAGAAGACAGTGGAAGTATAAGTTTTTTTGGCAGGAGGCTGCAGGGAAGACGTTATAGTGATTAATGATGAAATAGGATCAGTAGACAGTTTTGGAGGGAGGCACAGGAGTGATGCTTGCTCTTTTGTGTACAAATACAACGTGGAAGGGGAGCAAAGTTAGAAGTTGAAGGAATACAGGTGTCAGGGTTTAGTAATTGTAATTGTAATGTGGGGGGGAAAATATGCCAGGCAGCAAAGGCCATATGGCACTATTGGGGTAGTAGGGTTGGGTAGCAGGGCTAGGTGGAGGGGGAGGGTCGGGTAGGGATTAGATCAGATGAAGGACGTTGATGGCATGGAGAGACATGATCAGTAGGGAATAAGACTCGGAATGGGGGTAGCTGAGGGAGGAGCGTTCGCAGGAGGTAAAGGACTGGGGTCCATATCCATAAGAAGCAAGGAAGAAGGAAGAGGGTCAGGAGCGGGCGAGGTAGGGGGAGAGGGAGATGGTTGAGGGAGGAGATCTGTATGGGAGTAGCCAGGTGGTAGGGGAAGAGAGAGGAGAGATCGGGCAGCAGAGGAAGGAAGAGGAGGGGCAGACGAAGGGGACTGCACCAAAGAATAGGCGGGGTAAGACGAGGGGGGGAGGGGAGAGTAAAGCGGGGAAGGGGGAGAGGGTGCAGCGCCGGGGGCAGAGGGGGGAGAAGGGGGCTGGAGGAGGGGTCAGGAAGGGGAGACAGCAGAGGAAGAAGGTGGAGAGGGAGTCAGGGTAGGAGGGAGGTGCTTGGGAGGGGGATGAACGGAAGCCACGACCTGGATAGGAGGGGCCAGGAGGGATGGGGGCAAGGAGGTAGGAGAGGAGGACATGGGAACCGTGTTCTTTATGAACGCGACGATGGCATCAAGGGTATCACCCTCGGAAGGAGCGGGAGAGGAAGGTGCAGGGCGAGTCTTTTTAGAGAGGTGGAGAGGGGGCGAAGAGATCAAGGTGGGAGCGGGAGAGGGGGTTGGTGGGGGGAGGGGAGACCAAAGCTTCAGAGTGGTGTTGTCACTTGGTAGAGTGGGAGCGCTGGGGGCGTGGAGAGGGAGGGGCAGGAGTACAAGCGGTGGTGGAGGTAGGAGTATCAGGGTCAAGGACAGCAAAAGAATTAGAGCTGGAGATGGAGGGTGGAGGGGATGAGGGGGAGGAGGAAGAGGAAGGAGGTAGAGGAGAGGGGTGGGTGGAAGGAGGGATAGGGGGGGATCGAGGACCGGGAAGGGAAGAAGAGGACGTGGCTGGAGAGTGAGAGGCAGAGGTGGAGGCAGCGACATGGCGAGAAGGGGTGAAGCCTAGGCGACGGGCTTCCTGACGTGCCTCACGTAATGTGAGACGGCCACGGAAGTGAATACCAGCGACCTCAGCCTCAAACTTATAAGCTGGGCAGCCGCGGTAGAGAGCATTATGAGGGCCACCACAATTACAGCAGCGCTGGGTAGTAGCAGGGCATTGATCGCGGGTGTCCAAAGCGCCAACAGTTTCGGCACTGGCGAGGTGGAGGAACATAAGGCCGGACGGGGAGCATGATGCCCCCAACGTAGACATGAGTAGGGAGGAGGGCGCTTAAAGGAGATCCGAGCTACATTGGTGGGATATTTCTGGCGACCTCGGGGGGACAAGGTATAGCAGCTGAAGTTGACAGCGTCATACTCACTGAGTAGGTCGAGGTCAGTATGACAATCTGACCAGACCTTGTCGTCAATAGGGCAGTCTTGAGGGGAGATGGAAACAGTGCCAGTGCACGTGTTGAGACGATCGTCAGGGGTCGCACAGCACGGATCAGCAGATGGGGCCAACAAGTTGGCCATGGTCTGAGACTGAGTCTCAGACTCCACACGTACCAAGCGAGAACGATCAGGTCGGATCTGAAAGTGGACCTTGCCCACTTGTTCCTGTAAGCAGCGTTGAAAGAGGAGGGTATTCTTAGAGAAGGGAGTGGAGGGGGGGATAGTAAAGAAACGATCCCAGCGGGCAGGGGCAAAGAAGAGGTCGTAGGCAGAGGGGCGAGGCGGGCCACGAGAGGGACCTGTCCGGGACTGTGCCGTCGTCTTCCTAGAGGAAGAGGGGACATAAGGAGCTAAGGTAGTAATAGAGAATGATGTAGATGTGACGGGGAGGGAGGCTGGAGGAGTGGTAGGAGAGGAAGAGAGAGTCGGGACAGCGGTAGACACAGGGGAGGGAAGATGGGCAGTAGAAGGGGCGCTGGAAATAGGGACGGTAGGAGGAACAGGGGGCAGGTGAGATGAGGAGACCACAGGGGTGCAAATAGAGGCCGTGGTAGTGGTGGAGAAGGATGAGGAACAATGAGGACCGAACCCTGAGGGAGGTGGGATGGTGGTAGCAGGAGAGAGAGAAGATGTGGGAGGTGGGACATAGGATGGAGTAGCATGAGAAGCTGTGGAGGGGGTAAGAGTACAAGGGAGAGTAGGGGGGGTAGAAGGTGATATAGTAGTAGGGGTCTGAGGAATGGGCAGAGAAGTTGAGACCAGGTCCATTGGACAGGCAGAGGTGTCAGGGGGGGGGCAACCAGCAACAGAGGCCTTGAGGGACTGGTCGAGTACCACTCGAGGAGGGCAAAGTGAATTTTTGATATCCATAAACTTATATGAATTAATAAGAATGGCATCGGGGGTCACGGGTAAAGTGCCTACCGAATCGGCAAAAGGGGCCAAGTGCTGCCGCCGGGGACGGGTTACCTTGTCCCCCACAGGACTACCCGGTTTAAAAGGCAGCCCTTGTGGCACCGAAAGTTTGCCCCGCAGCGGCGAACAAAGACCCTGGCCTCGATGGCTACCGGCCCAGGCACCTTCCAGCCAACACAGGACGGCCCACGATGGGCGACACCGGTGACAGACACACACGCCCCCCCACCACGTCAAGGTAGATCCCATGGGAGGGTCAGGGTTTAGTAAAGATAAAATTATTAGTCACTGGCACTGAAGGAACTACGGGAGTGGTGAGAGAAATGGAAGATGAAGAAGCAAGAGATGGAGATGAAGAGAGTGTAATAGCAGTGGAAGAGGTAATTGTGCTACATGAAGGAACAAGAGGAGTGGGAGAGGAAGAGGTATGAGTGGAGGAAGGAGGATGGGATGTAGTAGAGGGAAAGGTAGTGTTAGCCGTGGTCTGAGGGATGTTAATAGAGATGCGCTGAGAGAAAGGAACCTGTTGGAAGCCACTGAGACGAGTTTCTTTGAGTGTTAGTCCATGTTTGAAGCAAAGGGCAGCAGTTTTGGCACTGAAAAGGGATGGAATGCAAGGTTTAACCTACAGAAGGCTCCACCTATGTATACACAGTCTGGAAGATGTTGTCCTTTGAATGTAGTTTTTGCAATATTTGTTCCCCCCCATGGGATCTAACTTGACGTGGTGGGGGGGCTTGTGTGTCTGTCAGGACCGACAAGATGATCCCGACCGTAGGCTGGTGTGGGTCACCGGTGCCACCCGCCAGGGGGATCGCCCGTTGTGGGCCGTCCTGTGTTGGCTGGAGGATGCCTGGGCCAGTAGGCATCGAGGCCGGGGTCTTTGCTCGCCGCTGCGGGGCAAACTTTCGGTGCCACAAGGGCTATCTTTTAAAACGGGTAGTCCTGTTGGGGAACGAGGTACCCCGTCCCCGGCGGCAGCACTTGGCCCCTTTTGCCAATCCGGTAGGCGGTTTACCCGTGACCCCCAATGCCATTCTTATTAACTCACATCAGTATATGGATAATCAAAATTCACCATGCCCCCCTTGAGTGGTATCCGACCAGTCCCTCGAGGCCTCTGCTGCTGGTCGCCTCCCCCCCTGACACCTCTGCCTGGCCAATGGACCTGGTCTCGACCTCTCTGCCCGTTCCTCAGACTCCTAATACTATACCACCTTCTACTCCCACTACTCTCCCTTGTATCCCTGCCCCCTCCACAACTTCTCCATCTTATGCCCCACCTCCCACATCTTCTCTCTCTCCTGCTACCACCACCCCGCCTCCACCAGAGTTCGGTCCTCATTGCTCCTCATCCTTCTCTACCTACCACTACCACAGCCTCTATTTGCACCCCTGTAGTCTCCTCATCTCATCTGCCCCCTGCTCCTCCTTCTACCGTCCCTATTTCCAGCGCCCCTTCTACTACCTCTCTTCCCTCCCCTGTGTCTACCGCTCTCCCGACTCTCTCTTCCACTCCTACCACCCCTCCCCGTCACATCTACATCTTCCTCCTTATGTCCCCTCTTTCTCTAAGAAGACTACGGCACAGCCCTGGACTGGCTCCTCTCGTGGTGCATCTCACCCCTCTGCCTATGACCTCTTCTTCGCCCCTGCCCGCTGGGATCGTTTCTTCACTATCTCCCCCTTCGCTCCCTTTGCTGAGAATACCCTCCTCTTTCAACGCTGTTTACAGGAACAAGTGGGCAAGGTCCACTTTCAGACCCGACCTGACCGTTCACGCCTGGTACGCGTGGAGTCTGAGGCTCAGTCTCAGGCCATCTTATTGGCCCCATCCGGTACCCCCTTCTGTACGACCCCTGATGACCGTCTCAACACATGCACTGGCACTGTTGCAATCTCCCCACAAGACTGCCCTATTGAAGACAAGGTCTGGTCAGACTGTCACACTGACCTTTTAGACCTACTCAGCGAGTATGACGCTGTCACCGTTCGCTGCTATACCTTGTCCCCCCGAGGTCGCCAGAAAAACTCCACCAATGTTGCACGGATCTCCTTCAAGCGCCACGAACTCCCTACCCATGTCTACATTGGGGGCGTCATGCTCCCCGTCCGGCCTTATGTTCCTCCACCTCGCCAGTGCCGAAACTGTTGGCGCTTTGGACACCCTAAAAAACACTGCTGCTCCGCTCTCCGCTGCCCTTTGTGTGGCTTTACCCACACCTGTGATCTATGCCATGCTTCCATTGGCGAGGACCAAAAAGGATGGATAATGGAAGGTGATTAGTGGTAGTGGATGGGCGAGGGTGAGAGGAGAGGATAGTCTGGGTTATGGAGGAGAAAAAGATCAGAGTAGAGGGTTGGTGAGTGGTTTTAAGTTTTAGGGTAGTACATGGTTCCAAAGTGGTTATAGAGGAAGATATGGGAGTGAGACACAAACCTCAGCCTGTTGAGTGACAGGCTAAGATACGTGCACTGAGCCATCAAATAGAATGTGCCTGCATGCATGTATGTTCAAAATAACAGCAGTGGTTATTGTAGTCATATTAATTCTCAATGATTATTATGTTCAGCTAACAAAACCTTCTTTTTTTTTCAGAAAAAGTTATTCCTCTTGTACGATCCTTTTCATCAACTTGGAAGAAATCTGTGGAGCGACTGAACAATGAAGTGATGCAGTGCTTCACTAACTTTAGAACAGGCACTGTGGTATTGCAGCGCGCCCTTGAGACTCTCATCACTGCTCACCACACCTTCAATCGAACTTTAGCCCATTCAGCCTTCCATCACCTGAACATCAAGGCAGACATTGTAAACTCTCATCATCTAATAGTGGAAGCTAAGAAATACAAGCCAACTTTTTAATACCTTGGCATGGGATAACTGCCATCCGAAATCCATTAGTTATGTTGTCATATTTGGAATGAGTTTAATGTTATAATGTTATCGGTGTGGTTGTGGTACACATGGATAAACGGTTGAAAGCCAGACTATTTTTCTTACCACACTGCATAAATCTGTACTATTCACAAGGTTGGAGCCATGCATTTGATCACTCATACCAGTGAGTGAAGGATATGCATATAATATGTAATGGTGATTGATCATTGTAGTCAACATTATAATTTAATTTCCTTTTCTGAACTAGGGTAAAAGTTCAACGTTAGAACATTTAATTAGATAAGATTACACTGTGAAAGCAGCCCCAGCACACGTCTGTCCAGAAATACAGACTTCAAGCAGGATGGACAGTAATAAGAAAAGATAGTAACATGGGCTATCTTCTGCTACACCCATTGCTTTGGGGTGAATAGATTAGTTGGCAGTTAGATGTAGAGTCAGATTTCTGGCATTGTTCTTATATGAAAACTCACCATTCCAACCCTAATGAGGGAGGCTCAGCCCTTGACAGTGACACTAGTCCTCAGGCTTGATTCAGTGGTTCTTCAACTTTTCCTGTCTCCAACATTTTTTTCTTCATAATTAAGAGCAATCCTCATAATTTGGTTTCTTCCTGTTAGCCGTTGATGTCACCATCTTCAAAGCAGCGTTGGTGCAAAATTATTTCAACCTATGTTACATGTCCCTTCATTTGCATCACTCAGGGCATTCTGAACACATGATTCTCCGCTGCTCCACTGATCAGGTGGCCGGTGTTAGTTTCTTAGTCACTCAATAGCATTGTTTTGATGCTGCTTAATACATATGAATAAAGGCTAGGATTCCTAGCCAAAACTTTCCCTTTGCTTCTTGTTATGCTAGCTACGCAGCACACCATCAGGAGAGTGAGTGATGGGGTTTCTTCAGCCATGATGCCAGAATAAGGAATTATTGTTTGTTTGTGATGTAATAAATGGAAATCATGTCACTTTTATGAGCTGCAAACCTTGTCATGTGTGTGTGTAATGAGTACATATGTGTACTGTGGATACATCCTAAGATGGTCTCTGTGATGGCAGGCATTTCCTGCTTACTTCCTTCTTGTATAATACTGTCAAAATAATACCTGATTGTCATTTTCAATAAAATGAAAAACCACATATATAATAATATTGTCAAATCTTAAATTTTTAAACATATTAAAGATTTATATATAATTTCAGTCTTGAATGAATCCTTTTGCTTAATGTAAGAAAACGTCTCACATAAAACAAAACGTGGAGATTCATACATAGAGGTGGAAGGTTTGAATTGGCTGATACATGAGTAGAGAGGTACAGTTCTTGAGGATAGTGAGGACTGCATCAATGACTAAGAAATTCATCACCTCAAAACACTTCCACAGCTAGGCTCCAACCAGTCTCTAATGGCTTAACTCAGCTATTTCACAATGCTTAAGGTCATAGATATCAGTGGCACATCACCCTCTACATACCATATTGTTGTAACTCATTCTTGTGAGTGAGTTTATCCGACTATAGTAAGTACCCGATATCAAAGGTCATGTGGCGCTGTCTGGAAGATCTTGTCTTATTAATGTAATTTTTGCAATATTTGTTGGGTATTTGTGGCGGCCATGAGGGTTAACAGTAAAGCAGGACACAAGCAATATCATGCTATCTGCAATCAATTCAAAGTCACAAAAAACAGTCAGGCCGATTGACACTCACTGGGCAGATTTCATGGGATATGAGAACAATACCAGTACGAGTGTTCAGTTGGGTATTGGGACACTGGGAATGGTTTCCAATCAAGGTCTTTGAGAGTAAGCATAGCTTCAGCTTGGGATTCTGTGTCAACAATGACTAGGTGAGATCTGGGAAGATTATCCTTCCCACCTGTCTTTGGATGCATTTTTTGAAATTGGCAAGTATTTTCTGAGTATATTTTATCATTTATTGTTGGCACCAGTAGGCTTATTGAGGCACAGATGAACTTGTCTCGCCTGTTATTTGGCATAGTTTTTCAGAATTTTATAGTGACGCCTCTAATGTTTACATTCTCGTGAATATGTTGAGAATGTGCGAGGCTAATTGCTACTACAGCCTCAGATGCATATAACATGGTAACTCCCGTCTGAGGACAGCATGGCAGTGAATTGGATAGTCTTTGGCCACTCGACGGTGATATCAAAGAATAAAAAGGGATCAGCGAATAATGGGGATTCAAACCCGGGACCCAAGGCTTGCATACCCAAGCACTAGACCACTGTACTGCATGAGCAGCAATATGGAAGTATTTGTTCCATTGGCGAGGACTAAAGAGGCTGGATAAAGGAAGGTAATTAGTGGTAATGGATGGGCGAGGGTGTGGGTGAGAGGAGGGGATAGTCTGGGTTATAGAAGAGGAAGAGGTCAGAGTAGAGGGTTGGTGCCTAGTTTTAAATTATGGGGATATATATGATTCTACGTGAGTAGAAGGAGGGATTGGTGTTAGAGAAGTAGGTATTAATGGAGGTGGAATGCACGAAGAAGTTTACAGATGGGGTTTTCAGAGCCGAGGTCAGAGGCGTTTTCTTGTCAAAGCCAGGTAGGTCAGGGGGGTGAATTGTTTTAAGTGCATTTCCCAATGCACTTATTGATTTAGAATTTTCATAACTAGCCATGGTAAGCCGAGTGTAAGTGGGGGATGTAACTGGTCTGCTCCCCATAATCCCCATGGGGAGTAAGGGCAATGAAAAAGGGAGGGTATACTGTGCCCATGACACTCTCAGGCCGTTCATGACTGAACTTGTTGTTAGCTTTTCATCCTCTTAGCATGGCGCTTACACTTTAGGAAAAGAAAGGGATAGTGGGAAGTTGGGAAGAAAAGAAAGATGAAACTGAGAAATAAAGCTAGAAAAAGAAAAAGACCAAGCAAAAATTAGTTGCACCAGAGACTGAAGTCCGAGGCATCGCAGCATCGTACCACAATCTCTGGTTCTGAAGCCTCTCCACAATGACAATGGCCTGGGAAACGAAGGAGACTAATTTTATGAACATGATTTTTTAGACAAATTCATGTTATGAATTTCTGATCAGTGAATTACCTTTAAGGTAATTCATAATTTTGTCTTTTAACAATGCTTTGAAGCATTTTGCCGAATAAGGATGTTAAACTAGTCAGCCTGTAACACATTAGAACAGGGACAGTGCAGTCATTCAGAGCAAAGGTGACAAAGGAGGAAAGGAAGCAACACTTGTCCTCATCTCTGCAACTCTAGCAAGGCTTGGCCAGTGGCACCTGACACCAGGTGTTCCCCACAACATGACCTTCCACAGACTAAGGAGCTGAAATATCCCTTAAATAATCAGATAAGATCACAGAAACTTTACTTAGAAGCCAGTTGATGCAACTAAAATGCCCTGAGAAAACAGTCAGTTTTCAGAGAAAGAAAAAGAACCAGCTGCTTCAACAAAAAGCAATGAGGAGCATCATCAATAGGGAAAGGATGGGGAAGTTACACCAATGACGGGCTGGCTCCTAGAGAGGCTTTTAGTGTAAGGGTTGCCATGCTCCTCTACATTGCAGGCCCCTCTAAATAAAACATGGTTTCTTTAATCAGGACCTTTGAACTCGAGCCATTGTCTTGCAGAGATCATCTGCTGACAGTCCAATTTATCACTACAGGTGCCTAGTGGTATAACCGTAACCCTGGCATGGGGGACTTAGCCGGTGTTACACCTTTGTCCAAGGGTGATCTAAGACTATGCAGGGCAGGGATGTCAAATTCCCTGAGGTGAATTACACTTCACCCGCATACCCACCCACACCCTTCACCCACATATCCACCCACACCTTTCACCATTGTACAGGTTTGGGTCTGTGATTCAGATGCTTCCTTACCACCATCTCTTGATCCTTTTCTTGATCTTCTTTCTTACCAGTTTTTCCATTTTTTATTTTGGACCTATACATTTTTTTAATCATTCTTTTTTCCATATATTTCTACAAGAGCAAATATTTTAAAAACATTATGTAGTGTGCCTTCTCTTCTCTCTGTGCTGGTTTTTACACATTTTTTGTAATGCTAAATTTTCTCACTATCAAATAATCATATATATATATATATATATATATATATATATATATATATATATATATATATATATATATATAATATATATAAATATATATATATATATATATATATATATATATATATATATATATATATATATATATATATATATATATATATATATATATATATATATATATATATATATATAAATATATATATATATATATATATATATATATATATATATATATATATATATATATATATATATATATATATATATATATATATATATATATATATATATATATATATATATATATATATATATATATATATATACATATATATATATATATATATATATATATATATATACAGTGGAACCTTGACTTACGAGTGCCCCAACATACGAGTTTTTTGAGACACGAGCCGTCACTCAGTCAATTTTTTGCTTTGAATTGCGAGCCAAAATTTGAGGTACGAGTCAGCGTCAGGGCTGCGTTCTTCTGTTGCAGCTGCTTTCTTTTTAACGCTAGCAGCAGTACAATTTCTGCAATATTTACGTCTGAATCCGTGTCACTTGCGCCGTTAATTTTGGAGCACTGAAGCAGGAAGAGTGTCTTGACTGTCTTCTTCTTCTTCTTCTTGGGAATTTGATGGGGCCGTGCAGGCTGTGGTGCCACAGCCACTAGTGCCCCAAAAGTGCAGGTTGCAGATGAATGAGTGGATCAGATCCTATTGAGTTGACCTGTCCTTTGGAGGAAGGTCCTGGTGTGTTTGAGTACTTTGAAGGCCAGGCCAGGATCTTGAGAGCCACCTAAGATGTCTGTTATTGTTGGTCTGCGGATGTGGAGAGACGACAGTGAGTGAAGGAGTGCCATGCGGTGGGAGTGGTGACGAGGACAGTGAAGTAGGAGGTGTTCTGGGGTGTCTGGTTGTGTAGGGCACCAAGGGCAGTGGGGGTCATCAGTCATGCCCAGCTTGTGTAGGTGGGAGTTAAGGCGGCTGTGTCCAATTCTGAGTCTGGTGACGGCAGTGTCAAGGGCACGGCTGGGAGAGTAGGTCCACCAGTGGTGTTGTGTGTCTTGTCTAATGCGTCCAAGTGAGGTGTACTGTAGGGCGTTAGTCAGGTCTGTGTCCCAGTGTAGTCTACAGGCTGTGTGGAGGTTAGTCAGTGAGTCAGTCTGGTCAGTGGGGAGGTGTATGGGGAAGGGGTGGGAGTGTGCTTCCGCTGCCGCTCTATCGGCCACTGTATTACCCATGATGCCGACGTGTGAGGGGACCCACTGAAGGTGGATGGAGAAGCCAGAAGAGGACAGTTGGAGAAGAAAGTGGTGAATGGGGAAGCAGAGGGAGTGGTGTGTTTTGGGGCGGTGGCGCCGGATGAGTTGGAGGGCTGAGAGGGAGTCTGAGAAGAGAGTGACTGAGCAAGGGGAGGTGAGTGTGGTGGCAAACCTGAGGCCCTCTCTGATGGCAAAGAGTTCTGCCGTCAGAATGGAGGCAGAGGCCGGAAGCCTCCAGGCAGTGGCAGTGTTACGTACTGGGACATACATAGCAACTCCAACAGAGGGAGGTGTTGGGAGGCGGGAGCCGTCAGTGTATATGTGGAGGGAGTTGTGGTAGTGAGTGTGCAGGAGGTTGTTGAAAATTATCCTGCCCTGCACCGGACAGTGTGCCTTTGACCATTGTGTGTCTGTGTGCAGTGTCAAGGATATTAAGGAGGAGAGGGGAAACCAAGGGCCCAAAGGGGAAGTCTTCTCGAGAGTGAGAAAGGAGGGGGGGGTCACCCGGAGGGAGGCAAAGAAGGAGAGGGCTCTTTCTACAAATGGTGTGTGGGCTTGATATGGTAGGGGGCCAAGAAGTGGTGCCCTACTCTGTCGGAGGAGGAGGGAGTGGAGGGCGTGGCAGCTAGGTGAGGATGCAAGTTTGGTGTAGGTGCGGACAAGGAGGGTGGAGCGTCGGTGTGACAGTGAGGATAGGGAGGATTCTGCCTGAAGGGCTGTGACTGGGGAGGACCTGAAAGCTCCCAGGGCTATACGCATGGCTGTTTTGAATGACATCCAGTTTATGGAGAAGTGAAGGTGAGGCCGCCCCATAAACCTCACATCCGTAGTCTAAGCGACTCCGGATATAGGCACAATAGAAACGAAGGAGGGTATGCCTGTCCGCACCCCACTTGACCCCTGCCAGGGACTTCATTAAGTTTAGTCTTTTAAGACATGAGGTCACCAGGTAGTGTATGTGACGGCTCCAGGTTAGACGGGGGCCGTCCACTACTATACCTAGAAACTTATGTTGGGTTTTGAAGGGAATGGGTGAACCTTTGATGGTGACCACAGGTATGTTGGGTATTCGCCTTCTGGTGAAGCACAGAAGGCTAGACTTCTGGGCACTCACCGTTAGGCCCCAACGTGATGTCCAAGAGTCTATGGCATCAAGCCCACGTTGAAGGTTAAGTTGAGCCTCCTGGATAGTGGAAGCAGAGGAAAGGAGGGAAATGTCATCAGCATATAAGAGTGCATGTGTGCATGGAGAAGAGGGAAAGTCTGAAAGTAAGACATTGAAAAGGAGAGGACTGAGAGGAGAACCCTGTGGGACACCTCTGGTGACTGGGTAAGACCTAGAGTAGGAGTTACCTATCACCAGAGAGAAGGACCTGGAAGACAGGAAGGACTGAACCCAATTGAGTGGGGAACCATTGAGTCCCAGGCGGGAAAGTTTTTCAATAATGGCATTATGTGAAGAGGAGTCAAAAGCTCCTTTGAGATCAAGAAAAGCTACCAGAGTGAATTGCTTGTGGTTAAATCCTTCCTGAATGTGGTGCTCTAGCTGGAGCAGGGCATCCAGGGTGCCCCGGTGAGGACGGAAGCCAAACATGTTAGGGGGAAGAAGGTGTTTGTGTTCCAACCACCATGTTAGTCTGTCATGCACTATGTGTTCTAATACCTTACTGAAGTTAGAGAGTAGACTGATGGGCCTGTAGGAGGAAGCCTCCGACGGGTCCTTGCCAGGTTTGAGAATAGGAATTGTGATGGCATTACGCCACACAGAAGGGAACGTGCCAGATTGCCAGCTGGCGTTGAACACGTTCAGGAGGAGGAAGATCAGAGGATCTGGGAGGCGGCGAAGAAACTCATTCGGGACATTGTCCGGCCCCGTCGCCTTCCCAGCAGACAGTGCTTGTAAAGCTGATGAAAGCTCCTGGGGAGATATAGCTGTGCTAATTGTGTGGCCGTGTGAAGAAGGAGGTAAGACAGGTGGAGGTATAGGGTCAGGGGAGCCGAGGACAGTGTGTATGTTGGAGGCAAGGCACTCGGCTTTTTGGACGTTGTTGACAAGGAGGACACCGTTACTAGTTAACGGGAAGGTAAGAGGGGGCTGAGGGTGAACCATCTTCCTGAAGAAAGACCAAGCCTGGGAGACTGATGAAGAAAAGGACAGGGAGGCACAAAAGGAGGCCCACGCAGAACGTTTCTCATCAAGAATAACACGCTTGCACTGGGCCTCTAAAAGTCTGAAGCGACTGCGAAGGGGAGGGATGGGATTCTTACGCCACATGTCAAAGGCATGTCGTTTGGCCTGAAGGGCTGCTGCACACCTTCGGGACCACCAGGGGACCCGGAAGGAGCGCGAGGGACGGGAAGTGACGAGGTGAAAGTGGTGGGACCCTACATCCACCAAGGTGTCTGTAAGGTATTGAATTTGACTTTGTGAAGGGAGGATGGTGGGAGGAGTTTTTGAATTAATCTCTTTTTGAAAAGAGCCCCAGTCTCCCTTTTTAAAGGACCAACGAGGTCTGCGTGATGAAGGGGGGGGTGTTGGTATTGAAGGGAAGGAAATGACAACAGGAAGGTGGTCACTCCCCATGTAAGGGCCAGTTGTTATAGTGGTGAGGAGGAGAGGGCCATTCCCCAGGCAAAGGTCCAAGGTAGAGGGGTTCCCTGAAACTGGATTGGTCCTGGTAGGGAGGCCAGATGGAGTAAGGAGAGAGAAAGTTGCACTGTCTGCCAGGAAGGTCGAGAGGGACAGACCCGAACGGTTTCTTCGGCTCCTGGGGAGGGCTGGTTCCCAGAAGTCGTGATGGGCGTTAAAATCACCCATTATTAAGGCTGGGGCGGAAAGCTGTGAAAACAAATGCTGGAACTCCTGAAGGGAGATATCCAAGCATGGGTTGTAAATTAAAAGGATCTGAAGGGGCCCTGAGTTAAAGGTAATAGTCACCCCCAGGTACTCTAGTCTGCCCCCGGGGTAGGGAGTGATAGTGAGGAGGCTAGAAGAGAGGGATTGGTGAACAAGCAGTAGCAGGCCGCCTCCTGCTCCGCCTGCCCCCCTGTCCACTCTGTAAGAAGAATAGTTGGGGAAGGAAGGGGAGAATGTGTCAGTGAGCCACGTCTCACAGACACCAACAACAAGAGGTGAATAGGAAGACAGCGTGGTTTTAAAGACTGGAAGTTTCCAGTACAGGAACCGGGCATTCCAGAGTATGAAGTGAGAGGGGAGAATAGAATTCACTGCTTGAGTGATGTGAAGAATGAGAATAGTCCTGGCAAGCACTGGAGGAGGCTTTCTTGAAGGCTGTAACCTGTTAGGAGAAGATTGATAAATTTAAGTGCAAGTGGTGCTAATCCCATAATGAAGGCAGATAAGGAGAGACCCGAAGCATGCTGGGCCTGTGAAGGTGCCGGAGGCTCAAGGCATGCACTGCCCTGTGAGGGCAGGGGCTGCTGGGCTGCTGGCTGTGTGGCATGGGGCTGGAGTTCAGGCTGGGGAGGTGTGGGTTGAGGTGGGGGAGGAATGGGTTGAAGTAGGCGAGGAGCAGTATGAGATGGGATAGGAGTGGGTTGGGGTAGAGGGTGAGGTGGTAGGGATGTGGGGAGAAGGAATACCTCCTGTAAACGGGTATCCCTCCTAGGAGAGCTGGGGCAAGAGGGGGGTTTTGGCCGACGCCTGGGAGAGCGACGGCCCCTCTGGGATTTGGGTGTTTGAGGTGTGCATAGGTTAGTGGATGGGCGTTGAGGGGTGGAGCAGTCCTGGGCAGCCAAAGGAATTACTGTGACCTTAGGGCTAAGTGGCTTGGGAGGGGCTGGTTGTGGGGCAGGTGCAGGTGGGGGTGCCTGAGGAGGTGTTGTATTCTCCTCTGGTGAGGAAGTTGGTCTGAAGGACCCTGGGCGGATGCCCCTCAGCTTATGCTTAACCTCCATTATAGTGTGGTCAGGCTCATGTTGGAGCTGCTGTAGTTGCAGTGCCTGAAGGTATGCCGGGCACTGCCTGTAGGTGGGGCGGTGGTTGCCATCACAGAAAAAGCATGTTTCGGGCCGGGTACAAACCTCGGCATCATGGTAACCACTGCACCTCCCACAGCGGTTTTTGCCGTTGCAGGAGGCGTTGCCATGGCCAAACAGAAGGCAGCGGGTGCACCTGAGGACAGGGAGGGTGTGGGGCCTAACACGGTACACTGCAGAGTTTAGGGCAATCCTATCAGGGAGGGCCCCTCTAAACTTAATACGAATGGCCATATTGGCCATCGTCTGCCCTTCCCTGACAAAAGCTGGGAGTCTAAAAACGTCTATGATTTGAGTTGGGGCATCGTCTAGTATGGTAAGGTTGGTGAGTATGTCCTGTGTGGCCATTTCGGGGGATACTGAGTATATCCTCCCAAACATGTAAGTGGGGTCATCGTCTGTCACAACCCAGCATTTAACAGACCACTCCCCCAGCGTGGTGACCGACTCAGGAGGTTGAGAGAGGTTTTCGAGGTTGGCTACCTCGAATTTTATGCCCCTACTGCCACCAGTGATGGTTAGGGTCCTCTCAACATATTTTTTGCCAAATATGGAAGAGTAGATAGCCGTGGCCACTTTACCAGGGTGAATAAAGCACCTGTTCCCCTCAGCAGAGCGGATGATGATATATTTAGAAAAAGAGGGTTGCAGTGGTTGAGGTTGGCGTGGGGGCACAGCTCTAGCGTTAGGTGAGGGTGGCGAAGCAGCTACTTGGGCGAAGGAGCGATCATTGCATTTTGTGGACTTAGCTGTACGTTCGTTGGTCTCACCAGACGATGGAGAAAGAGAGCGAGTCCGTTTCAGGACCGTCGTGGTGGCGTCCATGTGGGCGGCAGCGTGGGCGGCGGCAGCTGCCGGTGGGTCACAGCCGTCGTCAGTCAGCATGAGTCCATTTGCCGTTTGTCGGCTGTCGATGCGGCGGGACTCGATACTGCAGTAAATCCTGCACTTGGGCACTTGTAGGCACCCACCGAACCGTAAATAAGGTTGGAGTGGCGTGTGTGGTTGCGGCTGAGAGAGGTAGGTCTGCACTCTACCGTGGTTCTAGCGCGTCTGTCTTGACTGTCTTCAACGTAGGGAATTCTGCCTTTGTTTTGATACAGTTGGTCCAGTTCGGTTATATTTACCGGTTCGGGCGTTGCCGAATGATGTCTTGGCGCCGACTTGGCACTTCATCGTGTGACCACAGCGCCGACGAAATATTCCAGCGAGACGAGGTCGACAAAATTTGTCGACAAAAAATTGTCCGTGTGACCCGGCCTTTAGTGAACACAGCCATACACCCGCCCAGCTTTCCCGTGCAAAATTCGTTCTCTGCTTGTGTTTACCTCGCCGCGTAAGGATCTCTGTTGTGCTCGCGTTCTGTGTTTTTGTGCATTTATTTTACCAAATTTCTTGTTTGTAACCATGGGTCCTAAGAAAGTGAGAGGAAAGGACAGCAGTGCAAAGAAGAAAAAGATGATGTCCATCGAAATAAAGCGTGAAATCATAGAAAAACATGAGCAAGGTGTGCGAGTAATCGACTTGGCGAGGCAATACGAGCGCAGTACTTTTACGATATGTACCATATTGAAGCAGAAGGAGTCGATAAAGGTTATAACACCAGCCAAGGACGTTAAAATAATTTCTAAGCTCCGGATCTCTATCCATGAAAAGATGGAGGATCTGCTATTGATGTGGGTGAGGGAGAAGGAGCTTGCGGGAGATACCGTGACGGAGGGTATCACCTGCGAGAAGGCACGAGCCATTTATGCTTTATTTCTTTACATTCTCTTTTATTATGTTTTTATACAATATTTGTTATTTATAAATACATTTTTCTTATTTAAAAACATGTAACAAAAAATTGGGTGGTATTTTGGGGGCTGGAACGGATTAATGGCATTTCAATTAATTTCAATGGGGAAAATTGATTTGATATACGAGCAAATTGAGTTACGAGCTTGGTCACGGGACGAATTAAACTCGTAAGTCAAGGTTCCACTGTATATATATATATATATATATATATATATATATATATATATATATATATATATATATATATATATATATATATATATATATATATATATGTACCGAGGGTCCGACGTTGTTTTACGAACAGAAAACGAATATAAAAATAATGGACAACTTTAATGATGAATAAATAAATAAAGTACTCGCTATATCCGTGGTGGTGCTCTTACAAATGCTTATCCACCCTTAGCGACACAAACATAAACATATACCTTAACACAAATATTCCTATTCTATCCTACCTAACTATACGTGAGGGAACTGATGGAAAACGACCAAAATACACTCACGCCACAAATATTGTTTGAGAGTCACTGGGTCCTTCTGGCCGTCGTCCTTGTTTGAGAAGCAACTCCACATGCAGCCTTCGTCAAACACCAACCGAAAGACAGTCTTTTGCTGGTCCTCTCGGCAGCTGTATCCGGGAGGACAATTTACTGTTAGATATTAATAACAATGTTTTTTCAAGTGTGGCAAGGCTTTTAGGAACACTGAAGGCTTACCTGTCTGGAGCGGGGTCACGGAGCACTAGTGACTGACCTTCCGCCCAGACCGGTATATATATCCTCAGTTCCAGTGACGTCACGCGTTTTTCCCATCATCCTCTTTCGCTAGTAGTACCTACTCTAACCATAACAAGGTATCTTAACGAGCGTCGAGAATACGAGGATTTACCGGTGATTCCGCAAAGGAATCACCGTAATGATAGTTGGCCCGTTGTACTCGGTACACGGCTTTCCTCTTTAAAAAAAATAAATCCTCGTATTCTCACACTCGTAAGAACATGAGTTTATATATTATCAACATAAGTCGGGACCGGTCTTCTTCTTCTTCTTCTTCTTCTTTCTTCTTGTCTCTGTGCAAGACTTCCGAGTCAGACGTGACTCGACCTCCTGGTCGGAATAGGTGAAGCCAACTCCCACCAGTCCTGGCAAACTGAGCAGGGTGGTGATCCTCAGCGGGGCTTCACCAAGCCTTCGTCCTTGGGGGGGTAACATCCAGGTCCTTTCCCTGGGGCAGAGTCCAGAGCCCCCAGGATTGCGGTGATCACTGCTTCAGCTGCGGGACCAGTGTTTCAGCTCGGCATCTCCTTAGCTGCAAAAAAGTTTTAGAGGCAGTAACCTTTCCTCAGAACACTCAGGGGTCTATTAATCTCTCTCCTCAGCACTCCTCTACGTATCTTCTCACAGGCCTCCGTTGTCGGGCTGTGCGTGGCTCTTCCATATCATCCTCACCATCCTCGGAAGGCAACACGATCTCGCTCATGTCGATTATATACCCCTCCTCCCCTACAAAACGTTTTAATTTGTCTGGTGCCCGGAGGATTGTGTCGCCACTGAAAGTGTTTTCCAGCTCGTATGACACTCCTCCTTGCTTCACTTCCTTCACTTTATAGGGGCCAATCCACTTTATCCCTAGTTTGCGTTCGATGGAAGAGCTAATTTGTTCTTTCTTTACCCACACTAGATCACCCACACTTACTGTTTGTTCTTTTCTACCGAGATTAGCTCGCGCCAACCACTTCCGGCTGTTGTCACGGGATGTTTGCTTCACTACCTCCAGGGCGACACCAATGTCTATCTCATCGTCCACCTGTGGTAGAGTTATCCCTATAACTCTCGGAGCGTGGCGATTGAACATTAAGTAGTGTGGTTGTTCTCCTGTGGTCTCGTGTACCGCCGCGTTGAGTATTTGTTGGCACTGGGTGATATAGTCGGGCCACTTAGTTGGTTGACCCTTACTCAAGCACGCTAACACGGACTTAAGGGTTCTATGTAAACGTTCGGTGATGGAGTTTCCTTGAGGATGGTAGGGAGTGGCGTAAACTTGGTGAATTCCGTGGGCTTTACAGAAGTCCGCCAGGAGGTGAGAACGGAACTCGCAAGCATTATCAGCCAGGAGCGTTTTTGGCCTTCCATAGTCCCCCACGTATGATCTAATACCCCTAACTACCTCTTCAGCCTGTCTCGAACGTAATTTTAACAATTTTACAAACCTTGAAAAATGATCTACTATGGTTAATACATATCGATGACCTCCTCGAGCAGGAGTCATTTCAGTTATATCTACACTGATTCTATCCAAAGGCTGGTTTACAGGAGGCAATTCTCGCCACTGCCTTTGTAAAGTTGAGGCTGACTTAGTTTGCTGACAAGTTAGGCATTCTCTTACAAATTTCTTCACATCTGCCTTTAAATTTGGCCAATAAAAATATTCTTCCGCCTTTAATATTGATTTGAGTTGACCTAAATGTCCTGATTCTTTTTCATGAATAATAGTAAGGGCTTTCTTTTTCATCACCGTGGGCACCACCAACAAATAGAGCAAGGTGTTATCTCTTTTCTGTTTAGAATAATAAAGGACTCCATCTTCTACAATAAACTGATTTAAGATTACTGGAGGATATTTATGTCGTGGTACTTGTCTTCCTTCTAAATATTCTTTCATTTCTCGCCAACGGGGTTCATCTACTTGGGCTTGTATGAACTCATCTTTGGTCATCCCTAGGAACGTATCTTGCCCTACCATTCTAACTACCTTAACTGGACGGCTTAGTTGATCAGCCACCACGTTCTTAGATCCGGCTTTATATTCCATTTTATACTGAAACTCCCTCATCTCTAATATCCACCTATTCATCCTGGGCGATTTGGTTCTTTGCCTGAACACAGAAATGAGGGGTTGATGATCGGTGCGGATCAGGACGCGCACTCCCCACAAATAATGGTGAAAGTTCCGGCAGGCTAACACTACAGCTAACGCTTCCCTGTCGGTTGTGGAATATCTTATCTCGGCCGGTCTTAATTTCTTTGAAAAGAATCCTATCACTCGTGGTTCTTTCCCATCATATTGCATCAGCACTGCTCCTACATGAGTAGCACTAGCATCGGTTTCTAATATAAACTCCCGATTCATTACTGCTTTAGAAAGGATTGGGGCATGGGTGAGTTTACATTTTAAAGTCTCAAAAGCATTCTGACATTCACTGGTCCAGTCAAATATTTGGCCTTTTTTTGTAAGGTTGGTAAGAGGGGCCAGAATCTTTGAGAATTTTTCTATGTGGCGGCGATAAAATGAGCACATCCCGATGAAACGCCGCGTTTCCTTAATAGTAGCGGGTGGCTTCATTTGGGTTACTGCGTCTACGTTACGTGGGTCAGGACGATACCCTTCCTTTGACACTATATGTCCTAAGAATTTTACTTGTCTTTGACCAATATTACACTTGGAGAGGTTAAGTTTTATACCTACAGACTTTAGGTGTTTAAATAACTTTTCCAGCCTCTCAATTAAAGTAACGTAGTCTGCCGCATATACAATAAGATCATCAAGATAACTTTTAACCCAATTTTCTTTAAGTAGGGGGGCTAGAGCTTGGTTCATTTGTCTAGCGAATAAAGCGGGGCTGCAGCTCAAACCGAAGGGCAATCTTTTAAATCTATAGAGTGAGATTCCATCACTAAAAGTAGTTAGGTCCCTGCTGGATTGATCGAGGGCGATTTGATAATATGCATCCTTCATATCCAAAGTGGCATAGTAGTCACTTCCTGATACATTCTCTACTAACTCTTCTAACTTAGGAAGAGGATGAATATCCATAGCTAGTTGTTTATTTACTTTTCTATAATCTAAACAGTGTCTTTTGTCTCCCCCTGGCTTATTAACTAAAACTATTGGGGACAGCCAAGCCGCAGTTGAACTTTCGATAATACCTTTCCCTTCTAACTCCTTTAATATTGACTGAATCGCCTCCTTTGCTTTCTCGGGATAACGGTATAGAGGCGTACGGCAAGGTCTTGGATCGTCTACCTGTATATGAGCTGGTTCTGCTTGAATTAAACCTAATTCGCCTGGATGTACTATAAAAAGTTCTTGATGTTGTTGGATGATTTGAAATAATTGTTCTTTCTGTTCTGGATTTAAATGTGACCAATCACGAGATTCTAGGATGGACTGCAGTTTTTCCCAGCGTGTTTGGTAATTACTAACACAATCATTCTCAGGTCCGAGAGCCTCACTAATACGGGAGATAGTAACGGGGGTTTCTTCTGTTTCTAATTGTTCATCTTGTACTCGTTCATAGGTGACTAACAATGTTCCGGGGTGCAAGTTTAACCCTACCTTGGTGTTATTAATGACGGGGATAAACAAAGTTTGATCTTTAGTGACAGTCATAACCATTGGTATTCCATTCTGGACGTACTGATGTCTGGCTTCAACCATTACTACTGTGTTAGGTTGTTCATCGACTTTAATTTCCACCATGGTCGTTAAGTAACAGTCCAGGTGTTTACGAGTAGTTAATCTGCCATATTTGGGGCGGTTATTGGGGTGGTTATTAGGGGCGGGTCGTGTTTCTCTTACCACCCTTTGAACTTTACCATATTCATTTGTTGTTAACACTAAAGGATAAATCAAGTTATTCCAATAAACTTTTCTTGCTTGGTAATCTAACGTAAATGTAGCTTGACTGATGGCATTCATACCGAGCAAGGCTGATGGACGCAGATAATTATCAGGAATTACCGCTACTTTAATGGTAATTGGGTGATTACTGATACTAGAAATGGTAACACTAGCTTGACCCAAAACTCGTAATTTACGACCAGTAATTCCTTGCAATGGGGGAATTCTTGAACTATGTTTTATTTCCAGCCCTAATTCTTCCGCTGCGCTAAGCTTAAGTAGAGATACATCACTACCTGTATCTAACATTACTTCGAGCACTATTTGTCACGCTATTCTCCCTCGAGTCATATTAATTCTCCCGGGACAACCTGGGTGTCCTCTTCGACAATTCATACGCAGGCAATCATAGCAGGAGCCTGGGCGAGGGTGTTTACGACATTCTGCTATAGAATGACTATTAGCTCGACAATAAGGACAATATTTTTCTCTCCTATCCCATTGTCTAAGTCTCCTCTCGACTCTTTCTAAATTGCCCCTCCCTGTTGGTGTTCTCGGAGGGTTACGTGCTATGGCACCTTGGGATGGTAAAGCTGGTTCAATTGTTCGCACGTTATCCCGTTGTTGTGCTAGCACCACTATTCTCTCATTATCCAATTTGCTCAGAAACTTTTTAAGGGTTACATTCTGGTCCAAGTACAACTCTAGCCTATCTCTACTTTCTTTAGGCATGCCCTTCAGTAGTTTGTTTTTAATGAGCTGTTCAGTGTTAGGCACCTCTCCCGACTTTGTCTGTACTTCTAACAACGCAAGTTTACATTTTAGGTTGGTTACAAATTCTATTGGGTCTTCGTCATACGTATATTTTAAATCGTTCAAGGAATCAAAGATACGATCTTCACTTTGGTCGGTGAGTTCAGTAGTTAGGTGCTTCTTAAAGTTCTCCCACGACATAACTTCTTTATTAAGGATATTCTGAATAAATAGTGAAAGGGGTGAATCTACTCGCATCCGAACTATTTGTTGTCGTTCGTCTGTTAACTGAGAACAACTTTCTACCTGTGACAAGAAAACAGTGAGTCGTCCCGCGCCGTCTACACCATTCAACTGACGTAACTCCAGAATAGGGATATCACGTGGCTTCAAAAAGGTTTTAACTGGTCTTTCAAGGGGGGGTGCAGATTCCCTGCGGCGCAGTTCACCTATTAAATCCTCAACACAAGACCTTAAATTATCCACTTCCCTTTCTAACGACTCCATTTTCCTCTGATCGTGATGACCGACTTCTGAACACTCTGGTTTTATTGCTCCATCAAGCGCTTGTTCACCCACTTCGGTTACTTCCTCCTGGGGAAACCACGAGTCGCCTAACAAGTCTATCTGAGAATTCA
>JAXIVD010000948.1:0-37500 GCA_036785275.1 Cancer borealis | reverse complement strand
ATGAGAACAGTAAACCAGTAATGAAACACTAACTGGATCATGGGATGACACTAAGCAGTTTCCTAACTAAACAATAGATGAATAAAATGAGAAATTAAACTGCCCCTCCCCCCTGAAAGATCCGTTCATTATGATGCAGTGGCAGTATAGTAACCAATGAGGTTTAACCGAGGTGTGCGTAGATTGATGCTGTGCAAAGTAAGATCACGAGTCTTGCGAAAGGAAAAACATAAAAGCAATCATTCCTACCACTACTAAAATGGTAGATCAGCTCATCACCACCTTCACATAATGCACACTGTTATTATACTCCAAGAAGTATAACTAATGGAGAGGCTGCTGCACAACATCAGCGGTTGGTTTTTGGTTTTTATAGTCTTATTATTGACAATTCTTGGTGCCTGATTCCTCTGGAAGTGGCACATTAGATTTTAGACACCTGTTGCTGGCTCCGAGGGGAAGGGATTTTAAAACAGACAATTGTGGCTAAAAAAACTATGAAAAATGAAGTCCAATTACGATTGTGTACTTTAATGCAAACAGGCCAAAAGATGGAAGTAAAAGAAAAATGGTAGTTGAATGTTGTACGAGAGGAAGGACAGATGTTTTAGGCATGAGTGAAATCCATCTGGGTAGTGAGGATGCATCTGAATGCAGTCAAGAAAATTAAGAGGGTATGTGGGGAGATATGTTTAATGGGACTGTGGGAACAGGATTGGATGAAAGTTATAAAGGAAAAATTGATTAATATGCAGTTCTATCTGAGATTTTTTTTCTTCTATATCACAAACTGTTGGCGCAAGTAGGCTTTACAGAGACAGGATGGACTTGCTTCTTGCCTGTTATTTGGCATAGGTTTTTAGATTTTTTATAATGACACCTCAAAATTTTACGTTCTCTCTTGAATATGTTAAAAACGATGAGAGACTATTGCCGCTAAAGCCTCAGATGCATATAAACATTGTAAGTCCCGCCTGAGGACAGTATGGCAGCAATTTGGGTAGTCTTTAGCCATTCGGCGGTAATACCAAATAATGACAAGTGGTCAGCAGATATCAGGGGATCGAACCCGGGACTCTAGGTTTGCATACCCAAACGCTTAGATGGAAAAGCACAAGAGTAGTCTGGGTAAAGTATAAGATCGGAACTGTCAAATATGCCTGGTTGTTATTCACCATGGTCTGGAGGATCACGTGCTGGACTTGTGATTGTAAGCCATTACCTTTCCCAAAAGAGCTCAGAGCTCATGTGTGAGACATCTCACACATCACGCCCTATCCCCTTCCTTAAGTAACCAATCCCTGACAATGAACATTCCTTAGCGACTTGAACAGGGTTTGAACCCATCCCTTGTCAGGTGGCAGTGGGAATGTTAACCACTGAACCACTGGATTGGGTGTGTGTGTGTGTGTGTGTGTGCACCAGTAAACAAAAACAACAAAAAGGAAAAAGAAAATTAGGTATTAGAAACATCTTAATGAATGCATTATGAGTTTTGAGAAGAAAAGGAACGTAAAAGTAGGGAAGAAGAAAGGGAATGCATGGTGTACAGAAAAGGTTGAGAAAACAGTGAAGGAAAGGATAGATGCAAAGAGGCAAAGAGAATACATGGAATAGAAAAGGAGTGCAAAACAAGGGATAGAGGAGAGTGAGAGGAGAGCAGATGAAGACTTTGGAAGATGACTGAGTGAGATGCATAAAGAAGAATAAAACACTATATTGGAAGCAAGTTGAGGATGAGAGGAAAGGAAACGAATGTGAGCAGCGAAGGGAAAGAGGTGAAGGATGCAGAGGGAAGGATGTTGAGCGAGAAAGAAACTGTGAAAGGAAGGTGAAAAAATACTTTGTAAACTTAATGAATATCAAGAGCAATTGTGACGTGTATGTAAATGAAAGATGGTGGTAGAAGGCTATATGAACATGAGGGAATTAATAGGGAGGAAGTAATGACAGCAATTGGAGATTTGAAGAATGGAAATGCAGCAGGACTGGATGGGATCATGACAGAGATGCTGGAGTATGGAGGAAAAACCATTATTATAGAATGGATGCACAAGATATGTGGATCAGCTTTAGAGGAAGGAAAGCTACCTAAAGTATGGACAAAGGCCATTATTATCCAAGCCTATAAGGGGAAAGGTAGTAAGAGTGAATGTGAGAACTATGGAGATATTAATCCTTTTAGTATAGTTTGAAAATTCTATGGAAAGATTATGATTGACTGGATTACGGAGATCAGAGAGTAGGATTAGTGAAGAGGAGAGAGGATTTAGGAAAGGTAAAGGATGTGTGGATCAGATCTTTTCACTAAAATTAATACCTAATCAAAGAGAAGAAAATTTACACTGCATTCATGGATCTTGAAAAAAGTACATGAAAGAATGTATTGGACAGCAATGTGGGATGTATTGAAGGTGTATGATGTGGGTGGAAGGTTGTTGAATGGGGTGAATGTTTTGTATAAGGATGTTGAGGCGTGTGTCAAGGTAAATGTCAAACAAGTGAGAGCTTTGGAACACAAGGAGCAGTGAGTCAAGGTTGTGTGATGGCCCCGTGTTCAATATGGATGGTGTTATGAGAGATGAAAGCAAAGGTGGATGAGGTTACAGTTGAAGTGTTGAATAAACTTTTGTTTGCTGATGATGGGTGAGGATTCCAAAAGTTCGTAGATACATTTACGTAGTTGTGGTACATAGGACAGAGCAACACTTGTGTGGTCCTGTCTCTGTGTTTATATTTGACCACTTTCCTTTAGTGGTTGTACAGTCTTTGCCATTACTACCTCTTCTTCCAGTCCATTCCAAGTATGGGGAAAGCTGTATCTATTGTATCATTCAAGCACTTATTTTTTGTGTCCCTTCAAATTTCTAGCTCCTCCTTTTCTTCTCAATAATATCTTTTCTATCTGTTTCCTCCAGGTTGTTAATCAATTCATGTATCATAAATAAGTCCTTCTCTTTATCTTCTCTTTTCAAGTGTAGTCAGTTCTATTTCTTTTAATCTTTCCTTATATGTTAGATCTTCCAATTCTGGCACCATCTCAGTTGGTACCTATTCTCTGTATTCTTTCCATGTTCAACACATACTTTTACTTGTGCGGGAACCATATTATTTCTGCATATATTCCAGTTTTGGTCTAATCATCATGGTTATTTTTCTCATTATATCATAGCATCAATTATGTGTCACCAAATGATGGATCTATATGTTTCTCTGGTGATAAGTTGTCCTGTATTACCACTCCCAAATCTTTCTCTTCTTTTTATATTGATATAATATTATGTCCTAACTTATATGTCCATGTGGATCTCATTTCATTAAATTCTGTTTCCCATGTCTTGTTCCATTCATATATCTTGTTTATATCACTCTGTAGCCCCTCACAATCCTTGTGATTTCCTATCTTCCTTAGTAATTTTGCATCATCTACAAACACTTATGTATATTAAAAACAGTATTGGTGCCAAAACTGATCTCTGTGGTACTCCACTTTACTACTGTTCTCATTTTTCTTAATTTCAGGTAGTTTTCCATTCATTTCTTAAGTGTTTCCCCTCTTCCTCTCCAGTTCTTCAATGTATTCCAACTTCTATAGTAATCTCCTCTGCAGAACCTTATCAAATGCCTTTTTTAAGTCTAAATATATGCAATCCACCCACCTCGTTGTGGCGTTATATCTATAATTCAAGTAAAAACTTAATATGTGACATATGACCTTGTTCTTTTATTTATCTGATTAAATAAATGTGTAGGGCACCAGTGTTAGTGCATCACACACATCACTCACACTAACACACTAGGTGAGCAACGGTTACACCATTTAAGATGACAAACCCATCTTGTCTTCACCCACCTGGGATTCAAACCCAGAACATCTCAGTTGTGAGCCAAGCGTGCTAACCATTATATCACCAGACCACTAAATCCAAGTTCCAAATCCAAATTCGCCCATCTGTTGTTACTCCTTTTTTTAAGTAATCGGTTCACTGTTTCTTAATAACATTTACACATGTCTTACAGTCACTGGTCACTGGTCTTTAATGAAGTTTTTCTTTGTTTCCATTTTTATAAATAGGCATTATATCAACTCTTTTCCATGCTTTAAGGACTTTTCCTGTTTTCAGAGAACACTCAATTATATCATAAATTGGGTTCTCTTTAAGTTTTCTCTTTCTCCTTTCAATTTTTCAATCTCCTTCACCCTCTAATCATGTATCTTCTTGAGGTTGTCAATTTCATTCCTCTATTCAATCCTTTCCTTATGCCATTTAGTAAAAATTAGATTCCCAGACATTCATCAAATGCAATATCTTCTCAATTGCCTTAATTGTTCTTAACCTCACCATGGTTTTAGTAATATCAATGCCTTGTTCACTGTAACCTTTAAAGGTCTGGGGAGATTCCGGTGGCTTTTCTGCTATTCTCTATTTTTTTGTCCTCTACAAGCATTTTTCCAATGCTTCCAGCTTCTATCTAACTCACACTCCTATTTACTAAAAGAGACAGGAGTTCTCTTCATGAGGTCAGACCCTTTTTACAACACAAGGTAGGTTTGTTAACATCCATTTGCTGTCGCCGCTGCCCTTCGTATTGTACTGCGTGCAAAAGAAGGAAGTTAAATGTGAATACTCACAAAAGTAAGGTGATGGTGTTTGAAAGAAGTGAAATCAAAGTGATTGATTATGATTGCCCACATCCAGTAAGAGTTGAATGTTTGATAAAATGTGTAACTAGGCTGAATGGAAAAAGAATGGAAGAACTATATGAAATGATGTATCTTGGTTTGATCTCATGCAAGTATGGAAGCATGGAAGGTGAGATGAGGGGAGCTGTATGAGGGAGAAAAGTGATTGGGTCTCTAGAACATATAACAAAAGAGAGGACAGTAAACATGGAAGGAAAAAAAGGACTTGGTGATGGAATAATTGTACCGATAATCACTTATGCAAGCGAGACAATGAGTAGCAATGAGTCACCTGAGAATTACCTGCGGGGAAAGGAGAATGGATGGTGAGTGTAATGAAAGTGTGTATAACAAAAATGGTATGTTTAGCAGATAAAGGAATGGAATGTGGAGTGGTAGAGAGGGTCAAATACAGCATCCTAAGATGGTTTGGTCACAGAAAAAATGCCAGGGAGTTGAATGACCAAGAGTGTAAATGAGTAAGGTATAGAAGGTGGATGTAAGAGCACAACCTTCACTGAAATAGGAGGACAGAGTACTAGAGTATGTGAAAGAAGGGAGAGAAGCAAGATTGAGAGGGATAGAGCATGCAATAAAGGAATGTAAGGACAGGAATGAATAGAAACTCTTCTATTGTGGCCATCCCTTGGGGGTGTAATTCTTAAGAACAGGCATCAGATAGACAGAACAAAAACATCTTCGGCTTCATTAAATTCCTTGACAGTAAATTATAAACCATGAGTTGAATATTTCAATGAAATTTGCAATGAGCACCTTTTGTGAACTAGATATAATAAAATATTTAATTAGCTTCAAAAATACCTGTTTTTAGAAGTCAACCGCTATGTAGTGGATTCATCCAAAGGCTGCCACTGCCAGTAAACAATCAAAGACCAAAACAACATAGAATATATATCTGGAAGTTGTTGCATCAAACTATGATGCTTTGACAACCCCAAATGGTTCCAAAACTGGATCTACTCATCTCAGACACAAATCATAACTAACTGTGCCACCGTGCCTGGTATAGTATATGAAAGGAATAAAGTATGGGAAGGGATTCCCATAGTTTATTCTTTTCACACAGTTCCATGCTCTTTTCACACTCCCAAACACCATCTTGAAGAGCTTGTCTTCATCCATTCTTTAAAAATGTACATACAATCTCAGTGTTCCTCCTTACTCAGCCTGGAACTCCACAATTTAGTCTTCCATTCCTTTCATAACAAGAACTACATTACTTTGTGTCCTTTACCTCTACCAACATCCCTGTGCAGCCATCTCTATCACTGACAAGTCTCTAGTCTATCTATCTATGGTCTGTAACGCCTCCTACCCTCTGGAAACGTCCTCCAAGGGAATGGCCACGGCAGAGCCTCAAATTCTCCCTATAGGATAAGGAGTGAAAAAAAAAAAAAAAAAAAAAAAAAAAAAAAAAAAAAAAAAAAAAATATATATATATATATATATATATATATATATATATATATATATATATTGTGAAGAAAGTATGTGAGTGCAACTGAAGGTCCTAGGAGAGGAAGGCCAGTTGTAGGATGGAAGGATAGGGTGAAGGAGTACATGTCAGAAAGAGTTGTCAATAGAGGGGAAGAGATTGAACTAACAAGAAGGGAGTGTATGGATAGGGAGAGATGGAGGCTCTTCAACTGTTTACTGACTAGTTCCCTGTATAAGTAACAAAATATATACTTCCAACAGTTTCTCCTTATGATCATTATTTATCAATCAGCTTTTTTAAATAACCAAATAACCAAAGTCACGTATAAAAACCCACTAGACATTGACATGTTCCAAAAAGTGTACCTCACTGATCTATTTTGCATAATTTCAGGGTGTAAGTGTACTTTCACAATGCAGTATGTATACCTAATGTTTTTCAGTATTAACTATTTCCAAGTAGAGTATTTATGCCAATATCTGTGTAGTGGGAATGTAACCTTCAGACTCGCATAGGTTATTCATTTCACTATGCAAAATTTAACTAAACAAGCACTATTAAAGGAAGCTAACTATTTGTATAATTGACTTGACTGTATCTAATGAGTAGAGTGAGCCAAGATGGAAGGTGAAACAGCAATAGACACATAGCTTGTATCCACACCACTTCCTTTGCGATATCTATACAAGCAGTGAGGATGAGTATGTAATCAAGTTAAAAGATGTGATTATATATTATTGTATACCATTCCCTCTGAAGAGTGAGAATATGAATAATGGAAGATTAAAAATTGATAAATGATGAACAAAAAAGCAAAGTTAAGCCTATTCATCATATGAGTGAGTGAAGTGAAGGTGAATCATTGTATTAATCAAGCAGCAAAGCCTTAGCTTGGCTGCATCCAGGGAAGGGACGGATCAGTTCCACAACTTCAATAACTAAGTTGATTCTATTGTCTATTTCAATAAGCTCTCTTCATCCCTCTTAATTAATGTTTTAATTTCTTGAGTTTCGAGACTCTCACCCACCTTAACATAATTAAAAATGGAATAAGAAATTTTTTCTTAATGTAAAAATATTGCCCTACAGGTTTGAGACAAATTGGATGCATTTTTTCAACCTTTCCATTGGAAAACTGAAGCCCATTACATCATAATTTTACCAAAACATGACTTGGCACTCTACCCTATTGTCCATTGCTTTAAGTTTACAAATGTATTATATATAATATGTACAAAAAAGTATAAAAAATAAAATAGTCATGCTATTCTTGTGGTTTTGTAGAATTACATCATCCAGACACTTTAGAACTACATGAGATCAATGTTGTCCAACATACAAGATTAGATACAAATTAATGGAGAATGTGCGCACGACACTGAAAACTTCACAACAACTGGTGCAATTTTATATACCGTCAAACTACTCTTTCCATTTATGACTATTGTTATAGTTATAAGGCATACTGGGTTACCTTTCTCTGTGTAAAGTATGCATTAATTTATGTAGGTATCCATAAAGAAAACTGTCAAAATAAACAAATGTGACACTATTATAACAGTCTCATTGTATATATTATCAATCAACAAAGGATTCCATTCACACTACTAAAATATAAAGAAATGAAGAAATTAACAGTGTAAAGATAAATGAATCGGTGGTATACATTCAAATACAAAGTTTGAGATGAATTCTTTGGCAATTACACTATGATGAGTTTTCTATCCAGTAAAAAATTCCTGATCGGTAAAGGGAAATCAAAGATCAAAAATATTTTGACTTTTATTTAGTAAATTCATGTTGCAATGGACTTCAGTTTGAAACAACAGAACCTGATATTCCCTGAAGAAATCAACCTTAGCAAAGCATGCACCTAACTGTTTTTGGGTTCAAAACTGTTATACGATATACTAGTAATTTCTTTCATATATTAGCCATGAACGACCCCAAATACCATTTGATAATAGATATATGAACTTGAAGCATGCTTAGCCATTTGACAGTGTTTGATGAATGAGCCCTGAGCCAAACACTGCCTCATCCCACAGCTACAAGAAGAACACACTCACTCACCAGAGCAGCCAGCTCACAGATCATGAAAGCACCAATAGTAGCCTCCTCATGGTTATCTTGGATATCTATGTTAATCACATGTACAGGAGTATTCTCTTCAGGAATTCTTGCTTCTAAACCTGCAATAGTAATAGTTTATATGTAAATAAATGTCACATCATACACATTTAAAAATACTATTGCTTTAACTTAGCTGTTTCCATTAATCCAATACATACTGTAGTACATAATAAATTAAACCTTAATTATATGATGAAAACTATACATGATCAAGAGTACATAGTGGACAAGTGTGCAGAAAGAAGGCTGCTCTTAGCAAACACCTTTCTTCCACCATAGAATGATGCACAGGTACACATGCAGAGATGAGAGTGGCGAGCAGAGAGCTTGTACCAGTGGATGAGTTGGATGCATGAAGGGTTGGACCACTCTGTTGTGTTAGCAAAGATTAAGATGAAAGGTAGATGGGAGTATGGCAAGAAAATAGCAAGAAGGTGAGTAAGGTGATAGCTAGTGAAAGGAAGGATAGGCAAGAGGTTAAAGAGGAGTATGAAAGGAAGGTTTGCGAAAGATTGACAGTTGAAGAGAGAACAAGTGTTAGTGAGGTAATTAAGATAGGCAAGTGAGTTGAAATAGAAGTGGTTGGGTATAGATCTTTGAGGGTTCAGAGGAAGGGAAATGTATGGTGAATAGACGAGATAAAGAAACTATAGAAGGGAAGAGGAGAGCATATAAGAAAATGCTGCAAAAGAATGTGTTAGAGGAGATAAGAGTGAGAAGGAGAACTGAGAAAGGTTAATGAAAATAAAAAGTTGTTTTGGAAGGAAGTTAAGAAAGAGAGAAGGAGGAGTAGGAAGTGTCAATGTGAGAATTAAGAGAAAGGATGGAGTTTGTTTAAGTGGTAAAGAGAAGTATGAAAGCATCACTTTGAACGCTTAATGAAAGAGAAGACAGAAAGGAGAAGCAACAGTGTCAAGGATAGGTATGGAAGTGGGTGTAAAATGGAAATTGATAGAAAGGAAGTAAAGAAAGCAATAGACAAACTTAAGTATGGCAAAGCTGCAGAAATGTCAAAATATGGAGGAGAAAAACAGTGGTAGAATGGATGTGTCTAATATGTGACCTTGCATGGAGACAGAAGTACCAGATGAATAGAAGAAGGTAATTATTGTAACCCGGCATAAAGGTCAAGGTAGTGAAGATGAGTGTAACAATTATAGAAGGATAAGTTTACATTGTGTGCCAGGAAATGTGTATGGGAGAGTCCAGACGGAGATATATATATGAAAGTAACTGAAGGGAAGGTTAGCGAGGAGCAGGGAGGGTTTAGGAAGGGAAAAGGATGTGTGGACCAGATATTTGCAATTAATACGATGGTAGAGGAGTACTTTGGGAAGGATGAAAAACTGTATGCAGCTTTCATGGACCTAGAAAAAACATATGATACAGTTGATAGAGAAGCTTTTTGAAATGTTCTGAGAATCTATGGTGTTGAAGGAGATTGCTAGCAGGAGTTAAGATATTTTATAGAGCCAAGTGTGTGTGTGTGTGTGTGTGTGTGTGTGTGTGTGTGTGTGTGTGTGTGTGTGTGTGTGTGTGTGTGTGTGTGTGTGTGTGTGTGTGTGTGTGTGTGTGTGTGTGTGTGTGTGTGTGTGTGTGTGTGTGTGTGTGTGTGTGTGTGTGTGTGTGTGTGTGTGTGTGTGTGTGTGTGTGTGTGTGTGTGTGTGTGTGTGTGTGTGTGTGTGTGTGTGTGTGTGTGTGTGTGTGTGTGTGTGTGTGTGTGTGTGTGTGTGTGTGTGTGTGTGTGTGTGTGTGTGTGTGTGTGTGTGTGTGTGTGTGTGTGTGTGTGTGTGTGTGTGTGTGTGTGTGTGTGTGTGTGTGTGTGTGTGTGTGTGTGTGTGTGTGTGTGTGTGTGTGTGTGTGTGTGTGTGTGTGTGTGTGTGTGTGTGTGTGTGTGTGTAGTGTATGGAGAGTTAAGTATAAGTTATCCTATAGGAGTCAGGGATGAAACAAGGATGTGTGATGTCGCCAAGGATGTTTAATATGTTTATGGATGGTTTAATGAGAGAAATGAAAGGCTAAGGTGGGGAATGTAGGTGCAAGACTGAACATTAATGGAATGGGATGGATAATGGGGGCATGTTTGTTTCCAGATGACACTGTGTTGTTTGCAGAAAGTAAAGAAGAACTTCAAAGAGTGGTGGATGAATTCTATGGTGTATGTATGAGAAGGAAGCAGGTGAATGCTGGGAAAGTAAGGTGATTGTATTTGAAAGGAAGGAAGTAGAGAAGGTTGACTTTAATACACCTTACAGGGTGAGTGTGCCAGCAGTAGGAAGGTGTGAGGTAGTTATAGGGGAGAAAATGGAGGAAGTGAAAGGGTTTAAGTATTTGGGAACAGTACAATGCAAACATGGATAGGTGATAAATATAAAAGAGAGCTGTGAAAAGTAGGTGTGTCATAGGATCACTTGCAAGGATTATGAGAGGAAGGAATGTATCCATGGAAGTAAAGAGAGGCTTAAGGAACAGTATTCTTCAGCCAACATTGACATATGGATCAGAGACTTGTACATGGAATAGGGCGCAGTAGTCAAGAGTGTGTGGTGTGGAAATGAGTTATCTGAGAGGAGGATGTGGCGTGATAAGATGGGAGGGTGAGAGCAATGAAAGTGTGTATGAAAGATGTGGCATGAAATCTTGTGGAATTGAAATGAATTGTGATATAGTGGAATGGGTGGAAAAAAAATACTTTGAAGTGGTTTTGTCATATTGAGAGAATAAAGAGTGAAGAGTTTGTACCACAAGGTCCTATGCTGCATCTTTCATACACGCTTTCATTGCTGTCACTTTCCCATCTTGTCACGCCACAAGCTCCTCAAATAACACATTTTCACAGCATGCACTCTTGACTGCTGTGTCCTATCTCTTGTTCAAGTCTCTGATCTATATGTTAATGTAGGCTGGAGAATACTGTTCCTTAAACCGTTTTACCTCCATGGATAAATTCCTACCTCTCAACCATTGCAAGTGATCCTATGACACACCTGCCTTTCACAGCCCTTTCTCATAGCATCCCTCCATGCTTGCATAGAACTGTTTCCAAATAATTTCATGCTCTCCCTGCCTCCACTCTCTCCTAGAACTACCTCACACCCTTTAAGGTGTACTAAAGTGAATCGTCTCTACTTTTTTCCTTACAATAACCATCACCTTACTTTTCCCAGCATACACCTTTGCTTCCTTCTTAAATGTACACTATAAAATCAATCTACTGCTGCCTGAAGTTCGTCTTCACTCACTACAAATAACACAGTGTCACCTGCAAACAGGTATGCCATCACCTTCCATTCATCTTCAGTGTTGCAGCTACATTCACCACTTTAGCTTTCAGTTCTGTCATACATATTCATATAAATTATAAATATTAAACAGCCAAGGTAACCACACATTTTTGTCTCTCCAACTCTCATAGGAAACCTTCCTTGGCTCAACATTCACTGTCACACAAGCACTTACCTCCCATGCTGTGTTAGTCACCATGGTCTGGAGGATCACACACTGGACTCTTCATCATCAGCCATTACCTTCCCCTAAAGAGGTCAGAACTCATGGAGTTCTATTGGTAAGGCTAAGACTTCTAACACATCACATCCCCTGTTCCCTTGCTCAAGAGGAACAGTAACTGCTCCCTGACACTGAAAAATACTTAGTGACCTGAGCAGGGGTCAACCTACTGAATCACGGTAGCCGGTGTGTGTATTTATTTATCTGCCTAGTTGTAAGACACAGGAAAAGTTATGCTCGTACTGTCCCGTCTCCAAATCTACTATTATCCAGTTTGCTTTTGAAATAATGAATATTTCTTGCATTAATTACTTCTGCATCAAGTTTACTCCAAGCATCTATGCTTCTATATGGGAAGCTGTATTTTTTTATGTCTATTGCACGTAGTCCTTTTCAATTTCTTTTCATGTCCTCTTGTTGTTCTGTTGTTCCGCACAAACAGATCATCTCGGTAAATTTTTTTCAAAATCTTTTGTATATACATATACACACACACATATATATATATATATATATATATATATATATATATATATATATATATATATATATACATACACACTCGATCCTCAATTTAAAAAACAAAATGGGAAATGTACTTGTCCGATACTTGAAAACACACACACACACACACACACATATATGCATATATATATATATATATATATATATATATATATATATATATATATATATATATATATATATATATATATATATATATATATGTGTGTGTGTGTGTGTGTGTGTGTGTGTGCTTAAAATGAATCCTGTGTTCCACTAGTGAAGTGGTAGGTCATTCCATCCCCACCTCCACTTGGTGCACACTATCACTATTAGTACACTGCAAGGAGTACAACTGACGGGGAAGGTGCTGCATAACATCAGCACTGGTTTTATTATTTTTACTTTTGACAATTGTTGTGACCCGTCCCTCCAGAAAGAACACTGTGCCAACGCTGCCAGCTGCCAGTGGCCCCAAAGTGGGAGGACAAGATGGTTATGGGCAGAGAGGGGCCTCCACCTTGCCCTGGAAGGGGAAAAAGCATGCTTGAGGGTTTCCTCAATTGATGAAAATGGCCTCAGCACTTTAGGGAAAAGGAGAGAATTATTTGAAAATTTTGGAATAGGAAGGTTGGATGCTATTGGGATACAAAAAAAAACATACAGAAGAATGTGGAGTAATGGACATTGTGATGAAGAGCAACAATGAAGAATGGAAGGGTATGTACTCCTAATGTCTGCTAGGGTATGGCAAGGCATAGAGGCACATAGATGGAAGGTGTCCAGGATAGTGTTGGCAGTTGGTGAGATAGGAATAATTAAATATGCATGAGTCTGTGTGTATGAACCTGTTAATGTGAGAAGCAGAAAGAAGAGAGAGATGAGGAAGTTCTGGAGTGATGTGAATGAGTGTCTGACGGAGATTGGAAGAGTACACATAGAGAAGGAGACATGAGAGGGATGAGCAGAAGAATATGATTGTTTATATATCAGTGGACGAAAAATTGGTGAAGATGTGGTGGAAGTTAAGGCAGTGAGAGGGATGTATGAAGGGGCAGATCACTATGTTGTGTTAGATAAAATGAAGATAAAAAGTAGATGGGAGTATGGCAAGAATAATGGCACGGAAAAACTGAAATAATTCTTAGCTAGTGAAAGGATGGATAAGAAAGAGGTTAAAAATGAGTATGAAAGGAAGGTATGCGAGAGTTTCAGAGAAGGTAGGATGACAGTTGAAGGAGTGAGTGTTAGTTAAGTATTCAAGGTGTTTAAAGGTGCAGTGACTTCAGTAATAGCAGAAGTGGTTGGGTATAGACCTCTAAGGGGTCAAGGTTAGGTGGACAGATGAGATAAAGGAGTCTGTGGAAGGAAAGAGAACATACAAGAAAATGCTGCAAAGGAATGTGGCAGAGATTAGAGTGAGGAGAACTGAGTATAAATCTTGGAATAGGAAGATTAACGAATTGGTGAAAGAGAGTAAAAGGAAACTAGATGAAGAGTTTGATATACAGCTGAATGATAGGTTTAATGGAAATAAAAAGTTGTTGGAAGGAAGTTAATAAGGAGAGAGGAGTAAGGGTGTGAATGGAGTTTGTTTAAGTGGTGAAGAGGAGGTGAAAGATGTAAGGAAGAGTCACTTTAAATGTTTAATGAATGAAAAGACAGAAAGTAAAGCAATAGTGTCAAGCATGGATATGAAAGCAGAAATATTAAAATTTGGAGGAGAAACAGTGGTGTGCTATGGATGTGTCAGATATATATATATATATATATATATATATATATATATATATATATATATATATATATATATATATATATATATATATATATGAGACATCGAAGACCTAAAAACTATCATCCAATAAGTCTACTGTCTGTAGTATACAAGCTTTTTACACAAGTGTTCACTAATAGGATTAGTGCAACATTAGACTCAAACCAGCCAAGGATTCCAGAGTGGTTATTCAACAATTGACAGCATCCATGTTATTAATGAAGTACTAGTTCAAAATATGTAGAGTTCATAGACAATGATAAAACCTTTAGCTTAGTGGAAACCTCAGCAGTTATAAAAACACTCAGGAAACAAAGGATAGAGGAAATAAATGTGATGAAATTAGAAGACATCTATAAGGAAAACGCTGCCACTATAAAACTATCTAAGTTCAGCAAGAAAATTCCAATACAGAAAAGGGTCAGACAAGGCAACACTATTTCTCCTAAACTATTCATGGCAGTTTTAGAGGAAGTTTTTAAGAACTTGGAATAGGGAGACAAGAATTCAGAAAAAAGGAGAGTATCTAAATAATTTTTGATTTGCTGATGATAGTTTTAATGAGTGAATTGACAGATGATCTACAGCAAAAGATTTTTCAGTTACACAGATAAAGCCAGAAAGTGGGTTTAAAGATGAATATGAAGAAAAATAAAGGTAATGTTCAACAATTACATACTAGACCATGGAATGAAAATATATGAATTTATAGAATATGTCCAAGATTACATTTACCAGATTATGAAAAAGAAATCATAAGAAGAATAGGGATGGGATGGAGTGCTTTTGGTAGACAACACAATGTCATAAAAAGTAATCTCCCATTATCGCTGAAGAGAAGAAAGACAATATACCTGTTCTAACATATGGATCAGAAACCTGGAGCATTACCAAAGCCCTGGAACGAAAATTTTGAGCACAATTAAAAGAAAAAAGTGGACATGGGCAGGACACGTGATGAACAGATAATAGATAGACTGTTAAGAAGTAGAATGTCAACCCAGGGATGGTAAAAGAAGGCAGGGCAGACAGAGAACTAGATGGAGAGATGCGACAGGAAGTTTTGTTGGAGTAACTTGGAACAGACAGGCAGTTGACAGAGATGAGTGGAGAAGGTTGGGGGAGGCCTTTGTGCTGCAGTGAACTCAAGTGAAAAAGGTATTGTCTTCCTGCCCAGCCAACTGCCTCACCACTGCCGGGTGTAGCCATACTTACACTCAAGAACTTGATCATACACTCTCTCCTCACAGGTAATAATGATGTCAAATTTGTCTTTGCAAACTTGAAATCGTTCAGGATCAGGCTTAATTCTTCTGTTCCTGTCTAGCATGTGAAGGAGACCATTCTGTGTATATCTGAGTCAAAAAGTTCAGGAAAATTAGCCAACAAATTTAAAAACATAACGAGAAACTGATTTACATAATATGCAAAGCTACATATATCAATTGATTTTAAAAAGACGCTTAAATTAAAATACCTAAATAAAATAAAAAGCAATAGCAGTAGTAGTTGTAATACTAGTAAGGGTAGAAGTACAAGGAGTAGTAGCAATACTATAAGTAATAATCTACATCAATTAACCCTGTGGTGGTGCTGGAAGAATACTATCATTGTATTCCCAGCGGATCATACAAGGTGACACAAATGATGGAGTGATGGGTCTGGGAAGCCCCTACTCTGTATTCACTCCTATGAAAAGACAAGGCACAGAGGGGGAGGGAAGAGTAAAGTCTCCCTGAAGCCTAAATGCCTTGTCTGTGGCTACCTTTTAATGGTAATATAAGGCACGTATATATAGATAGATAAAGATTTATCTATATACCTGCCTTATATTACCATTAAGAGGTAGCCACAGACAAGGTATTTAAGGTTCAGGGAGACTTTACTCTTCCCTCCCCCTCTGTGCCTTGTCTTTTCATAGGAGGGGCTTCCCAGACCCATCACTCCAACCATTTGTGTCACATTTTACAATCCACAGGGAATACAGTGGCAGTTTTCTTACAGCCCACCACAGGGCTAATCAATAACAATCATCGATCTATATATCAGGCCTTTCATCACCTACAGAGAATAAAGTGGCACTATCCTTGCAGCCCTAACCATATAGCAGAGGCTCTGTGGTACAGTGCTTGGCTCGAGTTCAATCTTGGCTCACGTACACTAATCCTCCGTTATATCGCAGTTCAGTTTTCTCGGTCCCGTTATTTCGCAGTTTTTCCTGTAAGACCAATTAATTTTTTTATCGCGTATATTTTCGCCATTTTGCAGCATTGTTTATGAGTTTAAATCTCGCGCGTCACGATAGAATAGCCGTACTTACTGATTCAGCCAATCAGAGTGTTGGTCTGGGGTCAGAGGGTCTGGAACGTAACCCCCGCGATGGATGGGGTACGAGTGTATATATAAATATGCATAGAAATACAAGTTACCCATCACTAATCCGGCAACCAAGGGACCCCACGACTGCTGGATTTTCAAATTTCCAGATTACTGATGTTTGATCTGACTTGGTTCGGCCAGGAAATGACGTTCATTATATCCGAAATTCGCTATAAGCGGGTTTGTTATATCAAGGTTTTACTGTATATATGCTACATAGCACAGTCAAATTTTATTGCAATATTTCCAAAAGTGTGAAAAAATAAATAAAAAAGAGAAACAGGACAACATATTCCTGTCTTAATTAAAAACCATATACAACAAAAAAATAGAGAAAAAAATACATGAATAATTTTGGAAACCACCTCAGTTCCATGTAATCTGAACATTGCCTTATAAAATCAAGTACCACCTCAACCTTACCCGTCAAACCATGAACACTGTGGTTATAATAAAAGGATACAGAGTCTTATCTTTCTTGAGGAGGTCGTTGTAGATATCATCGTAGGAGGTTCCAAACTCATAACAGTTGGGTCTGTCCGGCGCTGGGCCCGGCAGCTTCACCTTATCTCCCGTCCCAAAGGATCTCACGTTGAAACCTTTTTTACTGTGGACGCAATCAGGAATGACATCATCAGCAAGGAAACAATAATGACAGCTTTTTTCTATTATTAAGTACTAAATTCCAATCAGTGTACTACTTAAAACTAGATAATGTTACACCAATGGCTTAGCAAGGAAATACCAGGAAAGTGAGACATATTGATCTTATAACGGTATAGTCATGAGTAAAGAACAGAAGAAAAGAGGATGATTAAAAGTAGAAGGTAGAAGGACTGAGGGAAAGACTGAAATATACTGTTGAGATGTTTTTTCATGAGGAACAGAGTCATAAAGGTTCTAATATGAAAGTATGTGAATGAGTATGTATGTGTCGGTCAACTAGCCTTTTGCATCTTCCTTATCTTATCATGTCATTATTACAGAACTAGATTAACAGCTCAGTCAACATTTAAGCAAAACTATATGTGTGTCTCTGTAAAAAGAATGTATGGTAGTTCATTGGTCTAGATTTTTTGTTTGATACAGCTTAAGGTAAACAAAGTATGAATGACGTTAACTTCTTTCCTTCTCCTTTAGTATGCCTCTCATGTGTTAGCGACTACACACACACACACAAACACAGACATACACATACACATACCTCTTTCAAATAAGGTGGAGTACAAGGCTATGCATCTCATCAACTCCCTTCCTCTACCTAACTGTGTTCAATCTTTTACCTTCCGGCCACATTGATGAATTTCTAGCTATCTTATATCATTACGTTCATGGATACTGCTCTTCTGAACACCCTAAATACAGCCTCTCTACACAAACAAGCGAGTGATTGTTAAACAAATGGGTGAGTGGACTACAAGTGAGTTTCAGAACTGTGTGCACCAAGAAGACATGATTTAAGCCACAATAACTGATAGGATGGTCTTGGCAATGTTATGAGGAATCAACATTAAACTTTTAACTATCAAAATTCCACTAGATATCTATTCAAACTATTTTACATTTCACCGGTTCATATTGTTAGAAATTTACATCCAAAACTCTCCTGCCACCCCCAAGATTCCATGTTTCAGGAGAACTACATCATTATCATTGTTTAGAAGGCACATTCTTTTTTTCTTTTCTATGCTATTGGAGAACCGGCCAAGGGAGAAAAAAAAAAATAAATAAATAAATAAAAAATAAAGCCTACTTGTGATTGCTGGTTCCCAAAAAAAGAAAGAGTTAAGAGTAACCTTAATGTTGCAGGTGTCCTCTCTTAAAGTTGTAGGAAGGTGGAAATACAGATTCAGGTAAAGAGTTCCAGAGTTTATCAGTAGAAGGGAAGAGAGAGTGAAGATACTGGTTAACTCTTACATAAGGTAGGTGGACAGAAAAGGTACGAGTGAGTAGAAAGTAGAAAAGGGGGAGGGAGGCCAAATGTGTGGAGAGTGGTGCCCTCCTAACAAACACCTTCTAACACAAGACAATGATCCACCGATATACTTGTACATGAGAAGTATGTTAGACCATTCAACAGTGGATGGACGAGACGATAAATAAAAGGTTATGGATATGGAAAGGGTGTGAGGAGAATGTTGAATGGCATGGATCACTTTGTTGTATTGGTGAGCATGATCAGATCAGAACCAAGGAAAGGAGGTTAGGAAGGAGTTAATAAGTGAAAAAGTATATGTTAGTGAATACAAGGATACACAGACGCAGGGTGAATGAAGTGGTAAGAGAAATGAATGACGGGAGTATTCAGGGAAGGTGTTATAGTCAAGTAGTGAAGGAAATGGAAGGAAGTTATTAGTGAAATACCAGGAATATATAGTGCTTTCAAAAAGATTAGAATAAAAATAAAGTGAGGAGAGAGTGGTGTTGGGAGGATGAGGAAGTGAAAGGACTTAAGAACAGTCACTAAAAAAGAGTTTAATGAATGTGGAAATGATAAGGAAAGCAGAAGTTTAGGAATAGAGAAATCACGACTAAGTGATTGTGTTTGCAGAGTGAAATAAAAAGGAATTAGATCAAGAAAGCATTAGGGAAGCTGAAGGTAGGTGAGACTGTAAGTATTAATAACATAACAAGAGAGGAGTTTACAACCTTAATTTAACCCCACTTTTTATTACTCTTTTATTACTTCTTCAAGGAATCGGCAATTGCAAGTGGGCCATTTTCATAAATTTTTTTTTGCCCTTGGCCAGTTCTACAATAGCACACACACACACACGCACACAAAAAAAGAGAGAGAGAGAGAGAGAGAGAGAGAGAGAGAGAGAGAGAGAGAGAGAGAGAGAGAGAGAGAGAGAGAGAGAGAGAGAGAGAGAGAGAGAGAGAGAGAGAGAGAGAGAGATGTATAAGTATGAGGGAGATACAGTTGTGGAATGGATGCTGTGGATATGTAATTAATTTGACTTGGAAGCAAGGTCGGATCCCAACAAGTGTGTCAAATTCTTTCTTTTTTCCATTAAAAGATTACTAGCTGAGAGCAAACAAAATTAGGTTAAATAAAACCCGCTTGTCACCAGACTCTGTAAAGAGGACAGTAGGAGAAACAGAGGCAAGGGGTAGAGGTTTAATTTAATGTGAGAAGGTATATGGAAGGATGTTACATGCGAGGCTGAGATAACCGATAGAAAAGTTATTGTAAGTACAGCACAAATGGATTTTAAGAAGGGTAAAGGATGAGCAGATTAATTTTTTGCCGTGAAAACCATATTTGAAGAGTATTTAAAGAATGATAGAAGAAAGATGATGTAAACACAGTATGGAAGAGATCAACTATAGATAGCTACTACTAGATGTTGACTTTCTGATCTACTAACAAGATGGGTTAGTAATGGGACACTGAAGAGAGATGCATGGAAGGAATGTATAAAGTGTGGAAGTTAGAGAGGAGTATAAGAAATAGTACCATCCTTCTTACTCTAAAAACATACATAAAAAAACATCAACAAGAAATACAGCACAGCAGTCAAGAATACATGGAGTAGAGATGAGTTACATAAGAGGAATATGTATGTGAGCTGTAAAGATAGAATGGAGAACAATGAGAATATAGAGTACGTAATTGAATAGGTCAAACATGGAAATTGAACAAATACTTCACTACATCTTTTTTCTATATCATAAACCATTGGCACCAGTAGGCTTTTTATGGAGGCACAGATGGACTTGCCTCTTGCCTGTTATTTGGCGTAGGTTTTAGATTTTTTATAGTGACGCCTTGAATGTTTTACGTTCTCTCTAGAATATGTTGAAAACTAGAGAGGCTAATCGTTGCTACAGCCTCAGATGCATATAAACATTGTAAGTCCCGTCTGAGGACAGTATGGCACCAATTTGGGTAGTCTTTGGCCACTCAGCGGTGATACCAAATAATGAAAAGTGGCCAGTGAATATTGGGGAATCAAACCCAGGACCCTAGACTCATCTGACCAAAGGCTAGACTACTGTACCACCACTGTACTCACAAGTACCACAACATGTACATTTGTAACAATAATAAGTAACATTGAAGATTGATAAGGAAGGAGGATGGGAAAAAAATGCTAACTGCAGGAAGTACAAACACTGAATAGCTAATATCATGTCTACCTATTTCAATGGTTTTTATGCATAATTTGTTTTGCAATCCATGGATAACCAAATATGTATATAAGAACCTTGTATATAATGACAAGGAATCACAGTATTCTTGAATTTTATGCTAACATTGAAACACTAATATTCCCCTGTAGTGTGTGTACATAAATGAACATAAGTTACACACACACACAGATTAACACAGGCATATAGGTTAAAACACACACCCACAGGTTAACAAACACCTACAGGTTAACAGACACACACACACAGGTTAACACACATACACACAGATTAATACACACACGTTAAAGCATACAAAGACACACACACACACACACATACACAGGTTAACACACAGACAGGTCAACCCACACGGTATCCGGTCATTTCACCCCCATGCCATTTTGCCACACTATGGAGTCATGACAAGTGGTTCATTTAGCTTTCACTTGTTAACAGTATGTGTGTACTAATAATGACCTTGAAGGATGGCACAATACACTAAACAAACGTGCTGCAGGTAGATGCAACCTACAATTTTACCTCCTTGTAAACCTTCTCCACAATGAGACTACATTAACATATGTATACACAAGGCGAGTACATGTATCTGAAAAAAAAACCTAACAAGGATCCAGCAGAAAAAGTATAGGTATTTGCAGTGTAGAATATTGAGTGTTTGTGATGAGTGTGTGAGGGGCGACAGGTCACCACATCAACTGGTGAAAGCTTGTGTTCATCTCAATGGCCTGGTGTGCAGCTGAATCTTGCATGAAATATTTACAAAATGTTTGAAAGGCTTTATACATATTTGGGTTTTATAGGTTATGTATATATTGAAGTTTTAAAGGTTTAACATTCAAGTAGGTTTTAAAGTTTGAATTTCATATCTATATTCAGCCCATGAAATTTAATAAACTTACATATAACCTCCCTTTTCTAATTCTTTATTTACCACTTGATAAAAGCCCCAATGGAATGTGTGGGTGAGTTGACATTAGAGTGGGCGAAGTGACTCTTACATGTGGCGAAATGTCTCATGAGCAAATTGATGTGTGGGTGAAATGACCATAAACCACGTACACACACACAGGTTAACATGTACACACACAGGTTAACACGTACACACACAGGTTAAAACGTACACACACAGGTCTACAGGTGTGAGCCATAACTCACCTTAAGAAGGCATGGGCCTCCATACTGCGGTTCATGTTGCTCGAGCACGTCACAGCAAACGAAAGTTCCGCCATTCTATAAAAACCTGGAAAAAAGTCAGACAAATTAGACACCTCAAAATGGAACACAAATCCACTAAGTCATTTATATTTATTGAGTTGAACAGTTTGCATACCAACACACACCAGTCTGTATGACCTGAGACTGAGGTGACTGATGATAACCTCACCCAACACCACTGAATCAACACCTCGCCCTCCATAACTCACCCTCCATCCACCAAAAAATAATATATAAAAAAACATCAGAAAAGGAAAATAAATAGGTTAAATTTTACATCTTCACCTGGATATAAATAACACACTTTTCGTATAGATGTTGATCCATTTTGAATGATTCTGACAATCATTTCAGTCACAAATGCATGTATAACAAAGTATCCTTATCACCCCCAACAAGCTTGGGTACCTGTGGGAATAACTCACCTGGTAGAGTCACACATGGAAAGCAAGGCCAATCACTAAGCAGCCCAGTTGGATAAAATGACACGCCAGTCAAGATTAATATTAGTATGACATGAATTCTAACATAGATGACTGGTTGAGTGTGTTGCACATGGAGTAGATGGGTAATATAACAGTAGTTTAGTTTAAACAGTAATTTAGTTCAGGTATTAGGTGTGGAATTGTTGAAGCATGTATAGTGTGTTAGAGATTATATTACAAACAGAGAGTGATGGAGTGTGTGCGTTAACTTGTATTTAAAGTGAGCAATGGTTGCAGCATTGACAACATCATGGGGGGAGGGAGTTCCAATGGGGGATGACACGGCATGAGAAGAAGCATCTGTGTACTTCTGTTTCAGCTCTAGGAACAAAAACCTTAAAGTTGTGTCCTTTTGTTCCAAGTTTTGGTGATAGAGTGAATAGGTCTGAAGGTTGCATGGGTGAGAGGTCATGGAAGATTTTAAAACACAATAAAAGGTCTGTTCTTTGTAGTCTTCCTTTGATGAAAAATAGGTTTAAATTAGATAGCCCTTCTGGATAAGACAGACGTACAAAATCTTTGATTTCCTTAGTCCAGCAACGTTGGATGGATTGGAGCAATTTGAAGTGAGGCAGGACGCCCGTGTTCCAGATTGGGGAGGCAGTGAATTAATGGTATAATATCAGAGATCAATAGAGATTTCATAAAGGCTGGGGAGCAGCACACAGGCAACTTGAGTAGGTTGGTAGCAACACCACCTGCTTTGGCTACAGACTGTCTAATGTGGGAGTGAAATCTGAGTTGGGTGTCTTGGGTGGGGAAGACAAAATACTATGTTTTACACTATAAACAAGGTGCCAGAATCACTAACATAACCTAACAATGACCTATTGACAAACGCGCAATGCACTGACAGTCACAAAACTTGGCATGTGGCTACGAAATAAAAATGGCATCTGCATCTCGCCTAACAGCCGAGTTTTGGTCATAGAAAACATATGACATCTTCTAAATTAACATAAAATTCTTGCAGATTCTTACAGAAGATCCCCTGGAAGAGACTCACGTCTGTGACTCCAGATCTACATTTCCAACTTGTAGCAACGTGTGGTGGACTATCTGTGCTTTGTAATTAAATTTAAATTCTTGGTTAGCCCAGAACTTATCTAGTCTGGCCTCAAAATTATTCACTGAGGTTACTGAAACTACCCACTCAGGCAATTGGTTCCAGTTATTGACCACCCTACATGGGAAAGCATACTTCCTTACATCCAACCGGGATCTGGCACATAACAAAACCTAAATCAACCAAATCTTAACCTATATTGATAAATAACAGAACCTTGTTCAAACCAAACTAAACTTTACATTATTCTCGAAGGTTTCACAGAAAACATTGAATATCTCACAAACTAAGAATTTGTGACAGAAACGTAATTAAGAATACCTCAGAATGCATCAGGTAATGTAAAAATACTACTCTGAATTCTCTAGAACATTCAGTGGTATTATTTTACATCTTCACCATAACGCTCTAGAGAATTCAGGGTTATATTTTTGCATTACCTGATGCATTTTGAGGTTTTCTTTAATTACATTTCCGTCGCAAATTCTTAGTTTGTGAGATATTCAATGTTTTCTGTGAGACCTTCTCTTCGAAAAATAAGGTTTAGTTTGGTTTGAACAAGGTTCTGTTATTTGTCAATGTATAACAATATATAACATTACTAATAAAGCAGGTGGCTTAGTGACTAATCTGTTGAAGTCCACTGTTAATAGATCACTCAGATTTATGAAAGCTCTTTATATTTCTCACATCAAACCTTTACTTGATTATGCTTCTTGTGTGTGGTTCTCTGGTTATGTTGAAGACCTCAAACTTCTAGTCGGTTCAAAGGAGATGGACCAAGAATATTTTTGGCTTGGAAACTCATTCCTATTCAGACCGACTAAGACGCCTTGATTTATATTCTGTTCAGGGACATCTACCGTATATACCGGACTATAAGATGAGAATTTTTGCAAGTTTAAGGCTTCAAAATCTAAGGGTCATCTTATGCACCAAGAATAAAACACAAACCTATAACTCCGTGATGAATATTCAACGCCACTGTACCTTGAAGTTCATTCCGCATGCACACACGTGTATGCATAATATATATATATATATATATATATATATATATATATATATATATATATATATATATATATATATATATATATATATATATATATACACCTACACACACATACACAGGCGTGCGGGTCCACCCTAACTCTATGGGTGTCGAATGTTTACTGGTAACGTCACGTGGGCCACAACACTGGAATTGCGGGTGACACTGGTGATGAAGCTGCAGACGACAACCCAGATGATGCAGAATTTGACCCGTATGATGATGCTCTTGAACATGTATCTAAGGATATATTTGACATGTTTACTGTATCATATGAAAATGATTTTGAAGGTTTTTAATTAAATATCTATGTTGGGAATGTTTGAGGCAATTGTTGAAACAAGGCATTAGAATGCACCCGGCATGGCGGTGCTGATGTTTATGATAATGTTTCTTTACGTTTTGAAAAATTCAAACTATTGTTTAGTAAAAGTAATATACATACAATATGTAGTTTTTTAAATTCCTTTAACTACTTGCATCTTGAGCAACTAGTGTTGGAAGTAATTGTTGGAGTAATAAATTAAGGACGGGTGAACAGTGAACCTTAACAAGAGAAAGGGGGTCGTCTAATATAGCGATAATAGCTCAAAACCAAATTTTTTTCCTCGAAAATTGGGGGTCGTCTTATAGTCCGGTATATACGGTATTAAGGGCTGACCTAATCAAGTACTGGAAAATATTTCATAGTCTATTGGCTATTAATCTGTCTGATATTTTTCATCTGGCTCCAGTAGTTGGTACCAGAGGTCACTCCTTTAAGATATTCCTTCCTCATAGCCGTTTGGATTGTAAAAATAGATTCTTTAGTGTAAGATGTATCTCAATCTGGAATTCCTTGCCAGCTGACACTGTTGCAGCTGCCAGTCTATCTTCTTTTAAAAGGCTGTTACATAATGCCATGGGCAATACTTTATTTGATTATGTTGAGTAGGATTACTATATACATTGTTATGTTATGAACACCACTAAAGGTACATAACTTCCAGTTCTATTCGTCTTATTGTATATTTAAATGTTTATATAATCTGTTGAACTGGCGTACATGTGGTTCTGGGCCCCCCTTTATTGGAGTAGTATGTGTATGCTAGCTGGTCTAGTTTTGTCCGAGGGGAGCCAACCAGGTAAGAATACCAGGTAAGGTTAAGGTTTGGTTAATATAGGTTATGTTAATATAGAAGCTATCAAATGTTCTTTGTGACCAAAAGTAGGGAGTTGGACAAGGTGCAGTTCGAAGATGGAGATAAACAAACGCCATTATGGTGAAGATGTAAAATTTTACCTCAAGTCCAGAAATAGGGGTTGAGGAGGGACCTGGCGCCAGTGGAAGCCCACTTCTACTGTGCCGTTAACAGGCAAAATTCTCCAAAGTAACCAAAGTAAGTACTGAACATCTGTGAAGGTTTTAGTGAACGGTCGATGCCTTACTTAACATGTACTGTTGGGTTTGTAAGTCCACACACCTCACAGAATTAGTTAGGTTAGGTTGGGGTGTCCGGATGGGCGTAGCCCCTCAGGTCAGTTTAGTTCAGGCAACAGCTCACTAAAACTTTCTCAGAATTTATCAGGTAATGTAAAAATATAACTCAATTATTTAGAGTATTCTTGTGGAGATGTAAATTAATATCCATATATTACTTACGTGTCCTTAATGAGACGGGGAAAATGATGAAACATTACCTGTACCGCATGGGTGACGGGTAGGGGAAGGGGGGGATGGATGAAATGACGAAATGAATGTAACTACTAATGAAGTTATAATCACTATGAAGTATACAGGATAATTACTACCTAGTAGATGGTTAATTAACAGTTTCCTTACACTAAATTAAAGGTTTAATAAGGGTATACACACTCGTACCCACACGCTGCCTCACCCTTCATTAATTTCCTCTACCCTAGCCCCCAACGTCCACTTCTCCATCGTAACACATACCTACTTAATAAAGGTGTGTGGGTAAGGTCAGGTCAGCCTTGTAACGAGTGTGTGAAGGTAACACGAGAAGGTAAGGTAAGGTAACAGCAGCTGCCCGCATGTGCGTCCTTTCCCCTCGAACGCTGACCTGTTACTGTCTTCATAACGGTGCCTCGAGGATGGTTGTACTATCATTATTATCTATTTAAGTCATTAGGTTAAAGTATATTTTCACTCCTGTTTTTAATTTTTGTTATGATTAATAAAACGTATTCTTATAATTGTAATAATGTATATTGTATAACTATATTTATTTACTGTCTTTATAACGGCGCCTTTATTATGGCTTTACTTTATTTATTTAAGTCATTAGGTTACAGTATTTTTTTACCCCTGTTTTAATTTCTTATAATTAATACAACAAAGTCCTGTAATTGTGATCAAGTAATACTTAATACTTAATAGCGTAGATAGAGGTAGTTATAGTATAGCCTGTGTGTTATGACCTCCACACTGCGGGTCATGGAGCGGGGTGAGGTCAGGAGAGCGTTAATGGGGGTCATGGAGCGTGTATCAGCCGCTACCAAGGCCAGGACACAGGTAAATATATATAGTGATTATGTATAGCTATAGATAAAGGGTTACCTGTTAATATGTGTGTGTAGGGCGGAGATCAAAGTTAACTACCTTGACCCAGTACGAAGGAAGGTCAGGTAAGGTCACAGTATAAAAAAGATCGATAGGCAGAAGTCACAATGTATATATGTAAGTTGATAAAGACAGACAGCTTATTAAATATATAATTACGTAATCAAATAAAACACTTGGTTAGATTATGTAATAATGTTAAGTTAGGTTAGTTTTACATCTTCCTCATTGCCATCTCACTCATATCAATCGGCACATTATCTTAATTTGAAGGATTTAGTAATTAGAGTCCAGGGTTGTTAAGGGGAGTGGAAACCTAACTTAACAAGTGGGTACTTAGCTGTCCAGACTCATCCTGAGGTGTCATTTAACTTAATTAACACAATAACTTCCTCTAAGTGTTTCAATTTAATCAGGTAAAGATTCGTAAGACGACCCATTCGATATCTCGTCACCTATATAATGCACTGCAAATTCAACCTCAGATACTTGTTCAGATCACCACAAACTGTTATGCCGATGAATTACAGAAAAGTACGAATTTTTTTATTTCTTGACTTTGAAAAGTAAAATTTAGTTTGATTTCAACACGGTTCTGTTATTTGTCAATATAGTTAAGGTATGGTTAATTTAGGTTATGTTAATTTAGAAGCTATCAAATGTTTTCTATGACTAGGCGTTGGGGGTTGTGCGAGGTGCAGATGCCATTTTCTTTCATAGCCACACGTCATTCTGGTGAAGATGTAAAAATTTACTGAAAAAACAGCTTCGTTAGCATAATCTTTCCAGAGCTGCAATTAAATAAACCTAACCAAAAGTAAACATAACCAAACCTAAAAAAAATAAATACATTTTTTTTTGTAATTCAGCGGCCGCAATGTTGCATCTTTATCAATCTTCTACCTCTATTTTCATGCCGACTGCTCTTCTGAACTTGCTAACTGTATGCCTCCCACCCCCCCGTGGCCTCACTGCACAAGACTTTCTACTTCTTCCCATCCTTATTCTGTCCCTCTTCCTAATGCAAGAGTTAACCAGTATCTTCACTCTTTCATCCCTTACACTGGTAAACTCTGGAACTCTCTTCCTTTGTCTGTTTTTCCACTTGCCTATGACTTAAACTCTTTCAAAAGAGTGTCAAGACATCTCTCATACTAAATTGGACTTCTCCCCCATGTCTATATTTCCCCTACTGTCCTCTTTACAGGATCTGGCAACAAGCGGGATTTTTTTAACTTAATTTTGTTTTCCCTTAGCCAGTACCCTTTTAATGGAAAAAAAAAAAATTGTTTGAGATAATCTGAACAAGTTTCTGAGGTTGAATTTGCAGTGCATTATAAAGATAAGGAGATATTGAATGGGTCGTCTTAAAAATATTTACCTTTCATTAGTGTGTTTCTTGCCGAGAAATACACACTTATTGGTAAAATTTTACATCTTCACCAGAATACACCTGGTTATAAATAACACACTTTTCGTATAAATTTTGATCCATTTTGAATTATTTTGACATTAATTTCTGTCGCAAATCCATATATAATAAGATATCGTCATCACCCCCAACAAGCCTGGGGACCTGTGGGAATGTGAGGTTCCTGGATGGGGAAGACAAAATACAGTAATTTATGCTTTAGGTCTTTGAATGAGGTAAACAATTTAAATTTTGTTTTTTTTCTGGGAAAGAATGCCTGTACATTTTAACAAAGGGTGCATCTGAAAGAGACCTATGAATAAGTAGACTTTTCATAGTTATATTTCAATGAATATACAATTGTTTTGAAAAAATATCTTTTTGATGAATACATGTTTCTATATGTATATTTCCCCCCATCCTTAAATAGTTATAATTTCTTTCCCCTGTAGGACTTGGGTGCATTATGTAGTGAGCCTCGCCTGGTGGCCGTGAGCAAGACCAAGCCTAAAGACATGATTCTGGAGGCTTACAGTGCTGGACAGAGGCACTTTGGGGAGAACTATGTACAGGAGCTGGTGGATAAAGCTAATGACCACCAGGTGAGTATATGTACAGGAGCTGGTGGATAAAGCTAATGACCACCAGGTGAGTGTATGTACAGGAGCTGGTGGATAAAGCTAATGACCACCAGGTGAGTGTATGTACAGGAGCTGGTGGATAAAGCTAATGACCACCAGGTGAGTGTATGTACAGGAGCTGGTGGATAAAGCTAATGAGTGGATGTGTTATCAATTCTACAACAGTATCTTTCTTTTTATGCTATTAGAGAACCAGCCAAGAGCAATAAAAAGCAAAATAATAAAAAGAGACCACATGTGATTGCCGGCTAAAGTAGAAAGAGTAATTAAAAGAGTGTATTTACAGTTATCTAGAATACAATGTCTTAACTGTACTAATGCATTTTCCTTTTCTTTAATGTTTTAAATGTTCTTACCTCATGTCTACCTCATTCTACCTCCAAATGTCCATTGATTTTTTTTTTTTTTTTCTTCCCATTCTGTATTCTTCTTTCTTGGATACAATGTCACCTGCAGGAAAAAGAAAGTTGAAAATTTTTTGCACCATATCTTAAATTTTACTTCATTGGTGTCATATGAAGTGTCATATGAGGCTCACTTTATTTTCTGATTTTATTCTTTCAGTTGCTGACAGAGTGTCCTGAAATTAAATGGCACATGATTGGCCATCTTCAGACCAATAAAGTTAAAAAAGTGAGTATAAAGCTTACATTTACCATAACTGTTTGTTAATTACGTGTAAATGTTTGTAATTATAGTATAGTTGTATTTGGTATTAAGGTGAAATAATGTGTATTCCAGGATGGTTTTGCAGATTATGTTGGTATTTTGTTGAGTCATTCAGTGCCAAGTGGTGAAGGAAGGCTGGCAATTTCTTACTCTTTACAGTACTTAGATGTGATCAGTGTTGTTTGTTAATTTTTAATACTGCAAGTCTTTTCATACTGTTTTGATGTTATGTGATACAAGTTTGCTTCTCATCTCTTTCACTCTAATACAGTGTGATATACATTCAAAATGTTTATCCACCTCAGTGTTGTGCAGAAAACCAATACAAATGTTAGTCATGTAGTGATATCATATTTACATGGATACAACAATGGTATTTAGCGTGATTAGTGTTTGTATTCAAGTGTAGTTTAGTGTGATGCTTGTTAGAGTGGAACATGTAAGGAAACATGGGATGAGGTGGTGAGGAAGGACCAACAAAACAACGCAATGGACAAACAAGATGTCAATAACTGCACCTTTCAAAACTTACATCACAAAATTAAGGTTTATCCGTGTGAAAATAAAACACCATAGGATACGTAATTACATGGTTTGATTTAGGTTTAATGTTTTATTTTATTATTTCTATTTTCTTTTATTTGTTGAGGTTGTTGAAGCGCCCCACCTGTACTGTATTGAGACAGTGGACAGCATTAAGCTGGCTTCAGCCATCAACAATGCTGTTAAGAAAACTGGAAGTGAACAAAAACTGAAGGTTTACGTGCAAGTAAACACCAGTGAAGAGGAGAGTAAGTAACAACTATGATTGTTATCAAGCTAAGATTAATAATGTCTAACATTTGTATATCATCATAGCCAATAGGTAGGCCATCTTTTTGTAATAATAGGATTGGAGGATCATCATCATCATTTATAAAGAGGAGTTCCATGTTTATCTGGATCACTTGTATCACCTGTTGGCAGCTCACTAAGCTGTACAGTCAAGGGAAAATATTATGTCAATTCTTTTGTTTTCTATGTTCCAATGTTTTCCTCAGTCTTTCCAGTGGCACTCTTCCTTCCACTTCAAAATATTTAACAATCCTAACTCAGTTATTTTCATCCTTTCTTTCCTTCCAAACCAATGGAGTCAGTTCTCATTGGTTCACTGATGCTCTCAGTCCCAAGTCCATTTGTTCATTCCTCACTTGTGACTCTGTTTCAGCAGCATTGCACATGCACCTCACCTACTTGTTTTAGTGCTCTTTGGCCTCTTGGCATCATCTTAAAACTATGGAGGTGAACAGATAGTTGTATCAAACTCCACTGCAGCTCTGTGGTGGGGGCTGTAAGAATAGTAAAGGTAAAGTGAGGCCACATGCTGTAGCTGCGTGTAGCTGCCGTCACATTGGCCTTTGAGTCTGTTGTGGAAATTAATCCATTATGTCGGGACACAGGGCCACTGGGACATCCGAGTTTCCACAGTTTACCTTCCCTGCAACTCGTAAAAGGCGACCAAAAGGGATGGAACGATGGGTCTGGGAAGCCCCTCCTCTGTATTCTCTCCTATGAAAAGACAAGACACAGAGGGGGAGGGGGGAGTAAAGTCTCCCTGAGCCCTAAATGCCTTATCTTGGTTATCCCATTTTAACAGCAGTCACCTAGTACACTATGAAATATATTTATTGTACAACCTCAGTTACCATTCACATATGAAGGGCTTGTTGCATGCTAAGAGTAATTATTTTTATTTTGTATTGTGATGAATTAGAATTGCATCTTCAATATATTATTACTAGGAACAAAACATCAATGATGTCATAAGTGAAAATGTTAGAATTTATGCCTTAATGATTACAAAGTTACTTTTGTTCTTTCTAGATAAGAGTGGTGTTAGTGCTGACAAGATAGCTGGGGTGGTGCGTCACATCCAGGACACCTGCCCCCACCTGACTGTGGTAGGCATCATGACCATTGGGGCATTTGACCACGACCTCTCCAAAGGTCCTAATCCGGACTTTCAGGTGAGACCTTTTTTTTTTCTTTTTATTATATATACAGTAAACCCAGATTACCTGAATACAGTAACACGGATTTTGCTGTGATTTACATATTTGTGTGCGGAGCCCTGAAAGAGTTCAAAATATCCAATATCCAAGATATTCAATTTGAAAAGGATTTACTGCTTGTGTGTGTGTATATATATATATATATATATATATATATATATATATATATATATATATATATATATATATATATATATATATATATATATACACACACATATATATATATATATATATATATATATATATATATATATATATATATATATATATATATATATATATATATATATATATATATATAATGTACATATATAAACACTTCCTGCATTTTATTATTGGGATGCATTCCTGAAAACCCAATTATAACTTGATCAATTGTATACCAAAGTTTGATTTCAATTGGATAAATAGGGATGCATATATATGCATATATAAAGGCATACATAATAATACAAAAATAAATGATTTTTAGTAATTACCTGCAATGATGTACTGTAGTGTCAAGTCACATCAAAATGATCCTCCCTGAGGCTGTAGAATCTATTTCTTTATATAACCAGCTGATATCCCCCTTACAAGTGTGTAGCCGAGGCAAGGCATCTACCTAGTGTTGAGGGAGGATTTAGTTTCCCTTCCTTCTATGCCTTGTCTTAAGATAGGAAGAAACAATACGGTGTTGGATCAATTTTCATTATTCCTTTTTCGTAGCTAATAATACCATTTATCAAATAGTTGATCTACTTTAATCACCTACTCTTGCAGTTATATATCTCCTTTTAGTATCACCTTCCTTCCCTCAAACTCTCTTCAACAGTAATTTAAGTCCTTCCACACTTTCTCTCCTGATCTAACCCTAAATGGAACTTGTACTTTTCTTCAGAGGCTGCTTAAGTGTAGAGCCACAGTGTGTGAAGAATGCTGTTTGGAACCCAAGGATGTGGAACTATCAATGGGCATGTCCAATGACTTTGAACATGCAGTAAGTATATTCATGTTTTCATTGTCGTAAAGTGCCCATTTAGTTTTGTATTTTTATCAATGGGCATGTCCAGTGACTTTGAACATGCAGTAAGTATATTCATGTTTTCATTGTCGTAAAGTACCCATTTAGTTTTGTATTTTTATCAATGGGCATGTCCAGTGACTTTGAACATGCAGTAAGTATATTCATGTTTTCATTGTCGTAAAGTGCCCATTTAGTTTTGTATTTTATACACTTTATTAATTTTAACACCATTAAATTATAAACAATTTAGAAATATGACATTCTTCTGTAGCATCTTTTGCTTTATTGTTTTTTGGAAACAATTGAACTTTGAGATAACTTACTCATGTTTTATTTACATTCCAGATTCTAGTCGGAAGTACAAATGTTAGAGTTGGAAGCACAATTTTTGGGGCAAGAAATATGAATAAATAAATAAGAACGTTTGATTTATTTTTTCATAGGCATCTTTAGTCCCTCTGTTAAAATCCTTAGTTTTATTCCTGATTTTAATATGTGGTTAAAGAGAATGTATGTATTAGATTTGTTGTGAGTGTGTATAGTGAATAATGTAAAGTTTTGAATAGTGTATGTATGTGGACTCAGTCTGAGACAAGATGTGATTTTTTCACATTTTTTAAGGAAGGATAAGAGCATGGAATGTGACCTGAAGTTGTTCATATTTAAATTACGTATTTGTTTTTTCATGTTGTGCATGTTGCACAAACAAATTGGTTTGGGAAGAGACATGTTGCACAAAGCATGTCACTGACGAGTTCCAGAACACTGGTATTTAATATTAGACGAAAAATATTTATCATGTACAATAAGTTCTTGTTTAACCTCAAAGTTATTCTTAATATCAAAGCTGTTAAGCAAAATAATTTTGAGGAACCAAGTCTTCCTCATCAATATATAAAGTTTGCTCTCGTATGTACAACTTTATTTTCTATAAGTACTACTACATGGTCCTGCTTTGTTTTCGGCCTTTGTAACTTGTTTACAAAGGGAAAATTAAATTCAATACATTAAGTGTGGCTGATACCATAATAGGCTCCCCACAACCTTGGGAAGGAAAATGTTAGACATGTGTGTTTATCTGTAACCTACCATGTGAAAGGAAACCTGTTCTTCTAAGTACTAAGGAGTTCATGGGTAACTTTAACCTGTAATGATCGGTGTGTATCATAACTTGAAGTTATCCAAATACGTATAGGATAGAATAGAGATTATAATATAAACAAAATTAATTGCTAATTATTCTGACAACCTGTTTTATTCATAGAGATAATGAGATTAAATTATCCTTTCTTTATGTGAGGCAAAATTCACCTTCCAAAAACTGAACATAGTATTAGTAGGTACAGTGATGCGTCATGGTGTATGGAACACCAGGTGGGTGGACGTGTAACAACCAATCACTTACAGAATTGGTGTTGCTTGTAATATGTTTCCATTTACCTTACAAACAATGACATGGTGAAAAAAAATTTGGTGATGTCAATTATTTTTTAAATTTATTATGAATCTTGAAGGTTTTGTGTGTTATTAGTGGTGTTATCACAGAACAACGTTGAAAACATACACATTCCTTCTCCAAACACAATACAAAAAACTGAAATTAGAAAATCAGAAATAACAAGAAAAATAAGAATAACTTCACGACATAGAATCCGTAATCAATGAAAAAGATTTATAAACTGTCTATGACTTAACAACCCAATCAGCAAGAGAAGAGTTCAAACAACTCTACTAAAATTTTAGAGACAACTACATAGAAAAGTGCAAAGTTATCATATATTTCAATAATTAGAAAAAGAGATCACCACAAAAATAATCTCTTGAAGTAAACTTAACCAGAATGACAACTGATTCTCCAAATCTAGATAACAAATATTATTAAATGTTCATATTAATAAAAATTAAATTGTGTATATAATATTATATCAATATACAATATATACAATTTTGTATATATATTTATATATATATATATATATATATATATATATATATATATATATACATATATATATATATATATATATATATATATATATATATATATATATATATATATATATATATACATATATATATATATATATATATATATATATATATATATATATATATATATATATATATATATATATATTTAATTGCAATCCCGTGGGCTATCAAATCACAATTCAAAAGACTCCTTGTGAATCGTATTGCTATAAAAACATGACACTCCCTCTCCAGAAACCTACAATACAGTATAGTATTTATCTATTTGGTTTTGCTTGCAATGTTAAATTGAATTGACATAAATTCAGATGATATTAAATGAGTTTGACAGTATTTTGCCATGTGCAAAGTACTATAGAATACTAGACACATTTGGTAATAAACATTGCATGCTTGTGAATTTTCATCAAAGTAAGGTTTTGAATGTGTATTGTTTACTTATCAAGTTGTTCTGTAAACCCACTTCAGAAACCCTATCTAAGAAGGCAGCATATTTTCATTTATTAGCCCAGTATATCAGTATATCATATATACTTATATATGAGTTCAACAGATGTGCTTCCTGCCTTAGCACATTTTCCATTCCCTCGGTTACATTGTTCATGTCCCTCACGTCCGATTGCAATAACAACAATAGTTGTTTGCTTGTTTTCACCACAGTTCTCCTGCAAAAGTAACTAAGGTAGCACAAGTATATGGAATAATACCATACACACCATTGGCCATACAACTGAAAACCATGAGATGTGCAACCTAATATCTTTCGTAAAAGGCGACAAAAAGGCACAGCAAGGTTCTGGGAAGCCCCTCCCCTGTATTCCCTTCTACAAAAATACAGGGTGCAGAAGGGGATGGAAGAATAATATATATATATATATATATATATATATATATATATATATATATATATATATTATATATATATATATATATATATATATATATATATATATAATATATATATATATATATATATACATATATATATATATATATATATATATATATATATATATATATATATATTTATGTATATATATATATATATATATATATATATATATATATATATATATATATATATATATATATATATTTATATATATATATATATATATATATATATATATATATATATATATATATATATATATATATATACATATATATATATATATATATATATATATATATATATATATGTATATATATATATATATATATATATATATATATATATATATATATATATATATATATATATATATATATGTATATATATATATATATATATATATATATATATATATATATATATATATATATATTATATATATTATATATATATTATATATATATTATATATATATATATATATATATATATATATATATATATATATATATATATATATATATATATATATATATATGTATATATATATATATATATATATATATATATATATATATATATATATATATATATATATATATATATATATATATATATATATATATATAATATATATATATATATATATATATATATATATATATATATATATATATATATATATATATATATATATATTATATATATATATATATATATATATATATATATATATATATATATATATATATATATATACTAGCAGAGTACACAAAGAGGTCCTATTGAGTACCCCTTCCAAGTTTCAGCTCGATCCGACCACATTTAGATAGGTTTTACTGCTAAAATAAAGACACACACGGATAATGATGATAATTATATATTATGTATATATATTATATATATATATATATATATATATATATATATATATATATATATATATATATATATATATATATATATATATCATAACTAATGAAGTTTAACTGGTGCGAAGTTGCAAAATTGCCGGAGAGAGAGAATCAACAGCAGCAGCAGCAGCATTTTATTGTATCAAGTAGTAGTTATCTGTTACAAATACAACTCTTTCCTTAGAATTATCTCTCCAAAACTAAGGTGTGTCTTCAAAGATGTAGATTCTTATGTCATCAGGTACAGCGGTTCATCCAATATATTAGATACAGTATATAAGATGTAGGCTACCTTTATTTTCAAAGTAAGATTTCAGAAATCACCGAACAGGTACTGAAAATGATCTTGCCGACAATAAAATCATGTGCGATGTATTACAAAATGGCAAACTTAAGGCAACAATCTATGTATTTTACAGCTTGATGAATACTATTATAGCGTTCCATTCACCTGTTAGTAATACAATTATTCTTTTCATGCCTAAATATTTCCATAAGGTCACACACTAAAAAATCAGTGTCAGTTATGTGTAAAAAACTGCTAATTCACTTCTACTCTATTCACTCTTTCCTTGTTATATGTTATTAAGAACGCAAAATATTATAATTTCAAACTCATGTAAGCATGTAAAAATTTCAGGAAACCTTGAATAAAGAGAACTTTTATTTATATATTTTTTTTCAGTGATTTTGTTCTCAGAATGTATTGATCCATAACGAGTGTTTTTGTTTCCTTTATATTCTAAATGTCTCTGACTGTTAAATGTTTAATTAATTGTAACATTATTTACTGCCTTCCCTTGTAAAGTGTAAAGTATGCCATAGCAGACCACCACAGGGCTCTTGTCTGTGTGGGGAAGGGAATTATTAACTTGGCACCAGCAACACTTAGTTCGTGGCTTACATCGATACTTTTCCCCTCCATGCGTGTGGTG